>CM059322.1:210724-215724 GCA_030340685.1 Protosalanx chinensis
CAGAGGGCTCGGTGGAGTGGACAGATAAACAGATGGATCGAAGAGGGAAAAGAAACAGTAATGATAAGAGGAAGCAGGGAAGCAGCCTCCCAGATCTCAGGCACTGGCAGGGAATAGATGGGTGTATATGAAGGAGGGGGAGAGGGAGAGGGAGAGAGAGAGGGAGAGAGAGAGAGGGGGGGGGAGAGAGAGAGAAAGACAGCAACAGACACAGAGAGAGAGAGAGACAGAGAGCCCGCAGTAAAATATCTTGCATGGCGATTCAAACTGATTCTGATTCTGAGAGAGTGAAAGCAAGAGAGAGACAAAGACAGACAGAGAGAAAAAGACAGAGAGAGAGAGAGACAGAGACAGACAGAGAGAGAGAGAGAGAGAGAGAAAGAGACAGACAGACAGAGAGAGAGAGAGACAGAGAGAGAGAGAGAGGGGGGGGGAGAGCGAGCTCCACAGAGCTGTCTCTGTGCCTTCCTTCCTGTTTGACAAAAGAGTGTGGTTAAGGGAACAACAAAGAAGGCAGAGCTGGATAACGAGACAAGCTGCCATGCTCCAACCCCCCGTCACCATTCCAGTGAAACAGCACGCTTCCTCATGCAGCGCCAGACACTGACAACCAATTACACAGCCTCCACCACCTCGCCACTTCCTGATAAAGCTCTGAATATGCAGATGAGCCATTAAATCTCGATTTCACTACAAGCCATTCATATTGGGCTTCTGCCTCGTGAAATACCCTTGAACCTAACAGAGCGACCCATCTATTCTGGATTTTCGGTTTCTGAAATCGGTGGCCTTCTAGATTTCAAAAGCATCCCTGTGAGGGATTAAATCATAACATGATATAATAATAATAAAAAGAAAAGAATATCCATTCAGTTCCAATCAAACAGTTTTTTAAATGTGGGTGATCATCTGCACCAGAGCCCATTGAAGTAGTGCTCAACCAATGAGACATCACGTTACTGCCTCTTGTTAAAAGAATAAAAGAACACTTCCCATTGGCTCCCATGCGTGACCTGTTCTGTCAGCAGGCGGGGTGAGGTACATACATTATTATATATTATATACAACAATTCATATTGTTATTGTCATTATTGTTATATTACCCTGCAACTCTGTGTGCTGTACTTTACCCTGCTGCTCTTGTGAACTGCAATTTCCACCCCTGGAGGACAAATACAGGTTTATCTATTCTAATCTAAATCACACTCTCCACGTTATGAAATGGTCACATTATTTACCAAGCTGACTTATCAAAATCGTCTCCTGACTGAAGTTTGAGCCAGTAAGGGTTAGGTGACAGGGGGTCAGGTGGCTGAGAGATTAGTAAACAGAAGGTTCCTGGTTAGAATCCCGGCTGTGCCCACATGATATTTCGTCCTTAGGCAAGGCACTTCACCCTACTTGCCTCAGGGGAGAATGTCCCTGTACTCTGGATAAAAGCGTCTGCTAAATGACTCCATGTAAATGTAAGACAAATGCTGCTTGTTACTGACAGCACTGAGGAAACTCCCAGAGGCAGGAAATCTGTCAACTCTTAAATCTCTGGAAGTCTTGTTCCAGTATGTTGAGAGCTTTTGTGGCATCCGTCCAACACCTGTGCAAGACTCCCATCCATAAAACCCACACCACCACACATTCACAACTCATAAAGCCTCGCTGCAGAACGCAGGCACTGCGCACCAGTGTCAGGAAGAGACCCACTGTGGGCTTACCTTCACTCTGAGATGTTTGTTGTTAGACTGTCCTGATGTGGGTGTGTCCTGCGGACGACAGAAAGACTCATGATTCTGAGGAACAGTGAGATTTGGGGGGGGAGGGGGGGAGGGGGGGTCACACAAAACCAAACCAAAGTCTATAAAAACGTCAGTTCACTGTAAGTTCTGAATTATCTGAGAGGATCCAGCTCTTTAAAGGTCCCAACTAATCTGGTTACAACATCCCATAAATACACAACAACACCAGACGAGACCACATGATGGTGTAGGATGATGCTGTTCCAGCGTGAGGAAGATTAGGCTTGGTCTGGTATAAGTGTGTGTGACACATGTAGGCTCGTTCCCTGTGTGTGTGTGTGTGTGTGACACGTCAGTGGCGTCACACACAGGTCAGGCCCCTGGCTTTGCTCTGCAGTGTGGCTTAGTAAAGGGGGGGGGGGACAGTGCAGGGGCCAGACATGCTGCCTCCCTCCCCCCCTCCCTCCCCCACCTCCCCTCCTCCCTCCTCCCTCCCTCCCCCCCTCCCTCCCTCCCCTCTCCCTCCCTCCCCTCCTCCCTCCCCTCTACCCCCCTCCCCCTCCCCACAGCAGCCTCTGCAGGAAACACCCTCCCTCCTTCACTCTGCAGGGCCCCCTGCAGCCGGACCCATGGTCTGAACACACACACACACCTCTGTGCAGACACACACACACCAGACCATCTACACACACTGGAGGCAGCAAAAGCAACAAAGGAATCACACTCAAATCAAGAGACCACATGAGTTCAAATACACACATCTGCTAAGTGATTCACACATATGAATGAACACCATGACAGCACTTACTGGATGGAAGTCATTCATACTGATTTAGTACAAATCAAGGATATTATTTGTGCATTCACGTTAATTATTTGGGTTGATTTGATTTAAGGTAGGCTACTGTAAATATATAATTCTGTGATTTAAAACTCTTGTATTGACAACTATCCTATTGTCAACATGCTAGTGTAAAAGCATAATACAGCCCTACTGACAGCCCTGTAGACATTATGAAGAGGATCACTTTCAAGTCCCTGTTTCCCTAAACAACGATTCAGTGAATGGAAGCAGCACTGATTGAAGCACAGCGCCCTGTGGTACCCCAGCATGATGCTCAGAGACCCTTACCATGCATCACGCTGTCAGCTCCTCCATTGACGCCCCTCCCGCTTGGAAACATGCAAAGGAAACGTTATCTTCCTGGACCGTGGGGCTGGTTTCATTTATAAAACACGACGTCTCTGCTGTATCAGTACATAACGGGAGTGCACCGTCATTACCAGTCGCCTCGCGCCGGTCAATGTTGTCGCATCTCACGCGCAGCACAGCCTCTCTCCTGCCGGCGGCTCGCGGAACAATGCTGCAGCAGCTCGCGGACAGCTGCACCCCAGCTGACTCCTCTTAGCCAATCAGCGTGCAGGCTTTCAGGGATCACTCATTGTCCAGTAGACAGCATGCATGCATGCCGAGCTGCCTGATCCGAGCTGATGATGGTATCATGACTGACCCGGCCTCGGGCTGACCAGCAGGTAGGAGAAGACAGGATGGAGGCTTTATACGAATCAAGCCGCAATGCAACAAGAAAAACACATTCCATTGTCTGAGAGAAAATAAATCCTTTCTGGTCTATGAGCCAACATTACTGACCAATCAGCCTGAAGGTGAGGGGGACATTCGAACAGTGGAGGAGAGATCATTACTGTGTGAAGTGAACTTTGTGTATTGGATGTTACAGGAGCCACATGTCATCATGTAGTGACTCAGTGGTGTGGCAGTCACTGCACAGCTCCCAAACACACCAGCCTCTGATCAAGACACACAGCATGGCCGTGCAGCGACATCTAGTGGATAAAGAACACATTACAGTCTGGAAATGACTTCCAATGCAACCATAATCACAATCTAACGAGAGCTACATTTACATTAAGCAGACGCTCTTATCCAGAGCGAGCCAGTACAGGGACATTCCCCCCTGAGGCAAGTAGGGTGAAGTGCCTTGCCCTTGGTCATGTCGGCACAGCCAGGAATCAAACTGACGACCTTGTGACCTCCTAGTCTAACACCTTAACCACCTGACTACATGAGCTGAGTTGAATAACTATCACTAATGAATTATCCAATAAAGAATCACCTTAAGTAGACTATGTGTTATAATTATGTTAAGATGAATATAATGTCTGACCATTTCAAGACGATTTTTTTTTTACAAGACATTGTCAAGTTATAACGAATGAGAACAACATAAAGGCTTGTGTTTTACCCAGAACAGTAGATGATGAGGAACACTCTAAAGTATCCGTATTCATTTCATAACAAAGTTCCAAGCCTGGTACAGTAATGAGGTGTGGACCAGCTGGTGTCCTCAGGTGAATTCACCTGTGAAGGTGTGACTAACATCAGAGGTCATTTCAGGTCAGATGAACCCGTTTCTGATGTGTGGTTTTATCACGCTGCTGCAGCATCTTGAGAAAGACTTTCAGGGAAAGACTGCGGCCATCTTAGATGAACTAAAGCTCTCTTCATCGTTCACATTTCACTCATCCTATATTCAGACTCCAGGCCCTTCAGTGTGGGGGACTTTCCTTCCCATCGATGCTGAATGTACATCACCTCACTGGGAGGTGGACCACACCTTTGACAAGGACATGTCATTAGTGCAGCACTGCAAACAGCTAACCAGGAACTGCTTTTTTCAGCTGAGGAACATCTCTAAACTCAGGCAAATGGTGTCACAAAATGATTTGGAGATGATCATTCATGCGTTTGTGTCTTCACGTTTAGACTACTGTAACAGTTTGTTTACATGTTTAAACAAGAAGGAGCTGTCTCGCCTGCAGTTAGTGCAAAATTCTGCAGCGAGAATTCTGACCTGCTCAAATAAGAGGACCCACATATCCCCTATTCTAAAAGCTCTGCATTGGCTGCCAGTGCCCTTTAGGTCCAATTTTAAAATTCTGGTCTTAACTTTTAGAGCTTTACATGATCAGGCTCCATCCTATATTACTGATCTTATTCAGCCTTACACCCCTGCTCGGGCTCTGAGGTCTGTGGAGCAGAATCTGCTAATGGTGCCACGTACTCGCTTACGGACCAGAGGTGACCGATCCTTTCAGGCTGTTGCTCCCAAGCTCTGGAACGATCTTCCCATCTCTCTGCGTTCAATAGAGTCTGTTGACGCATTCAAACGTCAACTAAAAACCTATTTATTTGTGCAGGCTTTTGCTTAATTTGTTCCTGGTGCTGCTATGTTTTATCACTGTACT
>CM059322.1:220724-236353 GCA_030340685.1 Protosalanx chinensis
GGCTGTGAGGAGGCTGTGAGGAGGCTGTGAGGAGGCTGTGTAGAGGCTGTGAGGAGGCTGTAAGGAGGCTGTGAGGAGGCTGTGAGGAGGCTGTGAGGAGGCTGTGAGGAGGCTGTGAGGAGGCTGTTAGGAGGCTGTGAGGAGGCTGTGAGGAGGCTGTGAGGAGGCTGTGTAGAGGCTGTGAGGAGGCTGTAAGGAGGCTGTGAGGAGGCTGTGAGGAGGCTGTGAGGAGGCTGTGAGGAGGCTGTGAGGAGGCTGTTAGGAGGCTGTGAGGAGGCTGTGAG
Source organism: Protosalanx chinensis (assembly GCA_030340685.1). Taxonomy (NCBI): domain Eukaryota; kingdom Metazoa; phylum Chordata; class Actinopteri; order Osmeriformes; family Salangidae; genus Protosalanx; species Protosalanx chinensis. The sequence continues at coordinate 221,009 of CM059322.1, forward strand.
GAGGCTGTGAGGAGGCTGTGAGGAGGCTGTGAGGAGGCTGTGTAGAGGCTGTGAGGAGGCTGTGAGGATGCTGTGAGGAGGCTGTGTGGAGGCTGTGAGGAGGCTGTGTAGAGGCTGTGAGGAGGCTGTGAGGAGGCTGTGAGGAGGCTGTGAGGAGGCTGTGAGGAGGCTGTGTAGAGGCTGTGAGGAGGCTGTGAGGAGGCTGTGAGGAGGCTGTGAGGATGCTGTCACCTGCCCACTGAAGTGACACTCAGCTTCAGTTCATCAGCCATCATGCTGCAGGTCCAGATCTGGATTGGACAGCCTAAAGTTGACCAGACCTCAGAGTTTGCTGATAGAACATGTAGGTCATCCTGTCATGTGTCGTGGGTCCTTTGTCACTTGAGACAGTTATTTTTAGATTCTTTTTCTAGTTTCTGTCGTAGCTTTGGGTCCCCAGATTGGGTGTCCAGCGTGTCCTAGGACAGGGCTATATATACGTGCTGTTGCCATGAATGGGGCATGTTGTTCGCTGCACATCTTTACGTTTGGCCTGGTCCTCCAGGCCGCAGCTGCCTGGAAGGATTCATCATGTGTCCCATCGCTGGCTGCCTGAAGTGGGTCGGTACTCTGACTGTCCTCCTGGTGTTCCTCCTGGTGTTCCTCCTGGTGTTCCTCATGGTGTTCCTCCTGGTGTTCCTCCTGGTGTTCCTCCTGTTGTTCCTCATGGTGTTCCTCCTGGTGTTCCTCATGGTGTTCCTCCTGGTGTTCCTCCTGGTGTTCCTCATGGTGTTCCTCCTGGTGTTCCTCATGGTGTTCCTCCTGGTGTTCCTCCTGGTGTTCCTCCTGGTGTTCCTCATGGTGTTCCTCCTGGTGTTCCTCCTGGTGTTCCTCCTGGTGTTCCTCATGGTGTTCCTCATGGTGTTCCTCCTGGTGTTCCTCATGGTGTTCCTCCTGGTGTTCCTCATGGTGTTCCTCCTAGTGTTCCTCCTGGTGTTCCTCCTGGTGTTCCTCATGGTGTTCCTCCTGGTGTTCCTCCTGGTGTTCCTCATGGTGTTCCTCCTGGTGTTCCTCATGGTGTTCCTCCTAGTGTTCCTCCTGGTGTTCCTCTTGGTGTTCCTCTTGGTGTTCCTCCTGGTGTTCCTCCTGGTGTTCCTCCTGGTGTTCCTCATGGTGTTCCTCCTGGTGTTCCTCATGGTGTTCCTCATGGTGTTCCTCCTGGTGTTCCTCACAGCCTCACACAGCCTCACACAGCCTCACACAGCCTCACACACAGCCTCAAACAGAGCCTCACACAGCCTCACACAGCCTCACACAGCCTCACACAGCCTCACACACAGCCTCAAACAGAGCCTCACACAGCCTCACACAGAGCCTCACACAGAGCCTCACACAGCCTCACACAGCCTCACACAGCCTCACACACAGCCTCAAACAGAGCCTCACACAGCCTCACACAGAGCCTCACACAGAGCCTCACACAGTCTCAAACAGCCTCACACAGAGCCTCAAACAGCCTCACACAGAGCCTCACACCGAGCCTCAAACTGAGCCTCAAACTGGGCTCCAGTAAGGAGGCCGGGTCCTGGGAAGCGCTGGCTGAAGTGGTGATTATCTTACGGACACCTGAGACTGTGACAGACAGGCTGGCGAGGGGGCCTGCAGGAGCCATATATCTGTCCTGTTTCCTCTGAGCGATAGTTATGGGAAACACATACCTGCCATTCCATCAGGATGATGCGTCCGCTCAGGTGGGCTAAGTACTGCCACAGACGTGAGGTCATCAATCCTCTGCCACGTCTGCTCCTGATTGGAGGACACTCAAGTTCCGCTTAGATGCAGGGTGTGGAGGAGTGCTTGCCAGGAACTTCGGCCAATCCTGAGGCATATTGGATGTGCCATTTTAATCACTCTAAGTAGCGATGCTCCAAAGAAATCTGCCCATTTAATTGTTAATGCTCCATAATCCATTCTTGGGTTGGCCGCTGATCTAATTAACTCTTCTGTGCTCCATCTTAGGAATGTGAAAAAGGAAGGAAGGGTGGAGGAATGAGAGGGAGGAAGAGATGGAGAGAGGAGGGCTGCTGCACAGAGAGAGAGAGATATAGCATAAGGAAGGGGTGAGAGGAAGAGACAAAAAGGAAAGTGAGAGAAGAGTGATAGAGAAGGAAATGGGTATGAGAGAGAGAGAGAGAGAGAGGCGTGAGAGAGAGAGAGAGAGAGAGAGAGAGGCGTGAGAGAGAGAGAGAGAGAGAGAGAGAGGCGTGAGAGAGAGAGAGAGAGGCGTGAGAGAGAGAGAGAGAGAGGCGTGAGAGAGAGAGAGAGAGGCGTGAGAGAGAGAGAGAGAGAGAGAGAGAGGCGTGAGAGAGAGAGAGAGAGAGAGGCGTGAGAGAGAGAGAGAGAGGCGTGAGAGAGAGAGAGAGAGAGAGAGAGAGAGAGAGGCGTGAGAGAGAGAGAGAGAGAGAGAGCGTGAGAGAGAGAGAGAGAGAGAGAGGCGTGAGAGAGAGAGAGAGAGAGAGAGGCGTGAGAGAGAGAGAGAGAGGCGTGAGAGAGAGAGAGAGAGAGAGGCGTGAGAGAGAGAGAGAGGCGTGAGAGAGAGAGAGAGAGATGCATGAGAGAGAGAGGCATACAGACAGACACAGAGGGAGAGAGAGGGAGAGAGAGAGAGAGAGGCATGAGAGAGAGAGAGAGGCGTGAGAGAGAGAGACATACAGACAGACACAGAGAAAGAGAGGGAGAGAGGCGTGAGATAGAGAGACAGAGAGAGGCGTGAGAGAGAGAGGCGTGAGAGAGAGAGACAGACAGACAGACACAGAGAGAGAGAGGCGTGAGAGAGAGAGACAGAGAGAGGCGTGAGAGAGAGAGACAGACAGACAGACACAGAGAGAGAGAGAGACAGACAGACACAGAGAGAGAGAGAGACAGCAGACAACCTGTACTCCAGATTGTGACTTTACAGTCCAGAGGCTGGCAGCTTGGGTTTGAATGAAACATTCAGTCCACACATAATTCTAGAAGTTTCTATTGTGTCTCTCTGAATTCAGATTGGTCGTTCCTCACATTGTCTAACCCCTGTGTGAGTCTTTCCAGTAAGGAGTTTTCAATAGTGTTACTAAGCTTCTCACAAATTACTGTTTAATCCCCACTGTGCAGGCCAGGCTGCATGCTGTCTGCCTCCATGCTAATCATCCTTAGTGAGAGCTGTGTCTGATAGATACAGTGATGCAGCTTCTGTGCATCTCCTCCACCATGTTCTCCAGAGAGGCAGCCTGGAGGTGTCAGCTACACTCAGAAACACGTTTGAAACATCACCTCAGTTTAATGGTGTTTGGCAGTTTGACAGCTCTCTCTTTAAGGCGTTTTACATTGACAGACACAAGTCAGGTTACAGAAGTAGGCTGCTTCTGCTGTCTAAATATTGACTAGGACCCTGTGTTCAGCCCTGTTTGTTTTAAGGCTGAATGATACGCATTATCTTACTGGTGTGTTCTTCTTCAGAACAGAGTTACAGAGTGTGTTTTGTTGCCATGGCAAACTGACGAGGAGGTGGTGAGATGACAGGAAGAAAGAACGAGTCTGTGAAGGTCGTTTAGACACAACCAACTGAACCAACCCACCAACAGGAGATTCTAGAACCGGGCGTTCTAGAACAGAAGATTCTGGAACAGGACATTCTAGAACGAGAGGATCTAGAACAGAAGATTCTGGAACAGGACATTCTAGAACGAGAGGATCTAGAACAGGGCATTCATGAACAGGAGTTTCTAAAATAGGATATTCTAGAACAGAAGATTCTGGAACAGGACATTGTATCTAGAACAAGAGGATCTAGAACAGGGCATTCACGAACAGGAGATTCTAGAACAGGGCTTTCACGAACAGGAGATTCTAGAACAGGAGATTCTAGAACAGAAGATTCACGAACAGGAGATTCTAGAACAGGAGACAGGGCATTCCGGAACAGTCGTGTTCCAGATAGAACGCTGCCAGAACCTCCTACAGGATTTTCTTAATCCAGTGAATGTGTCTTTAGCAGCGTATGTCTATAATGTGCAGTGTAGTCCAGCAGACTGTTTGTCATCGCTCACAGACGCCCAGATAGTATGTTCATCCACACGTGCCAGAGCAGTAAATCTCTACTGGATGAAAATGTTGTGGTCGTAAAGGAGGTCTCCATAGCTCGAGCCACATGCTGATGAACAGCACACACTAGGATTGGCATTCATTACATAAATCCAAACCCTAAGAAGAGAAAGCAGAGGTGACAGACTTGACCCTAACAGCATCTCTACAGAGACACTAGTTCACTAGTTGTGTGAATTAAACAAGCAATCCAACATTCCAAATATGGAACAAATGTGTTTTTGTTTGAAGCCTCTGTGTGTTTCTGTGGCTCGTAGACGTTCATGTGTTTTTTAGGCTCTGAGATGGAACGTTCTTCTCAGCAGGGGATACTGCTGAAGTTTGTTGTGACATTTGATATTGAGCAGTAATCCTCAGTCCTGCTGCACAGAGTGAATCAGACAATCACACAAAACTGTCATCTCCCATTCTGGAATGACGGGAAAGTGTTACAAGCCAGTTCGCATTCAAGCTGTGTGTGTAGTTGTGTAGGTGTGTGTGTAGCTGTGTAGGTGTGTGTGTAGTTGTGTAGGTGTGTGTGTAGCTGTGTAGGTGAGTGTTTAGGTGTGTGTGTGTGTGTGTGCCTTGCAGCTTCCCAGTACTCCACTCTGGACCAGCTACACAACTGGACAAGAGTGTGTCTCCAATTAGCATGACACACACATACCCACTCACTCACACACACCTACCCACACACCCACACACACACACACACACACACACACACGCCTGGTGATCCTCTGCATGCTGCCTCCGCTGGTCTCCATCAGAGGCAGGGTGCTGCCTCCGCTGGCCTCCATCAGAGGCAGGGTGCTGCCTCCGCTGGCCTCCATCGCCCCCTCACACGCTCGCAGGTTCTGAGGCGGCCTGTCGGGGTTCTGACAGCACGCTGTACCTGGAAGACTGCGGGGGTGAGAGGGAGCTCGCTGCTGCCGGAGCTGACACATCTCCCTCCGCCTTCAGGCTGATAGGAGATCTGCTGTTGGAAGGAAATAATCAGTCTGCTGGTCATAACAGCAGTGGCATGTGTTGGAAAGATACCGCTCTCAAATCCTCCTCCAGTAAAGGAGAGACAGCGATGTGATTCAACCTTTCCTGGTGATGGCTGTGTGATAGAGTGTTCTGGAAATGCTTTGTGCTTTCAGCGCTAACGTCCTCACAGTTGGTTCCCTCATTCCCGTCCCACAATGTCGAATGTCTTTACGTCCATGTGGGAGACATACACACAGTCTAAAGTGTCTCCACAGCAGTTGTATCCTGTTGCCTCAGTCCAAAAAGCAATCAGGCAGGGCAGACATGCCCCTAAATGAAGAGCGCGGGAGATTCACACAGGCACAGGAGAGCCCTGGTTTAGAAAACAGACGTTTAAGCTGCATCTGTCCGTCAACTTTCTTAGACGAGTATTTCTCCTCAGGACAAGAGAGGACCTGCGGTGAGGCTGAGATAAAACTCAGCACGCCCAGTCTCTCCTCTCTCTGTGTCCTGCCAGGCTGAAACACCATCAGCTGCCCTGTTTACATCTCAATCTGTCTCCCTGATCGAGGTCATCACTGCTGGAAATATGTTGGTCCACCTTGGCAGGCTGACAGCCTCATCTCCCCACTGTCTCCCTGGACAGTGTGACAGCGGTAATCTTGCTCTTTGCTATGATGCTCTGGGACTGTGTGTCGAATGTTAAACACATGAGTGTTTAAAGTGTTGGTTGGTTCACCTAGCTAGCTAGCTTGGCTTCTTGGTTTTGAAGCAGCAGTCACGATGACTTGAATGTCAGTTATTTCGGTGCAGCTCATCTTTGAGTTGGCCTGCGTCAGAACCATCATTTCCTTGATTTTGAGCTGTCCTTTTTAGAGCATGCTATCCTGGGGCAGACTAGATGTTCCTATCGGAAACCACCTTTCTAAATTAGCCAGTGACCCAACACCTTTCTAAATATGTCAGAGTTAAACTTAGAGATGCTCAGGAAATCCAGACACCCATCTTTTCTAAATAGCGTAAAGTGAACATCCCCCCTGCCCGAACACACAACACATCCAGAAGCTGGTGTTGACAGAGAACACAGTCACATGTCTCTGCTGCCCAGTCAGCACAGCCATGTTTGTCAGGACAATGTTCAAGGTTAGACTGGACACTCGCTGACATTCTTAGGACGAGAAAACACAAAGCAACCTGCCATAACATGACATGTATGAACTCACGGGTTACAACTATTATATTCAATGTAAAAAATTATATGCAACATACAATACAGTAGACTAAAAATATATATAAACCTATACTATAAAGAGAGAGAGAGTGAGACAGAGAGAGAGAGAGATAGAGACAGAGAGAGAGTGAGACAGAGAGAGAGAGAGTGAGACAGAGAGAGAGAGAGTGAGACAGAGAGAGCGCTCATATGTTCTAAAGCAAGTCGGCGATGCAATAATTTGTTCCAGAGGGAGTCATCTCTGGAGGAGATTTTCTCATCTCTTCTGTTCTTTTCTGTTCCTCTCTTTTTCTCTGCTCTTCTTTCTTTTCATCTTCTGTTATCTCTGCTCCTTTGCCATCTGTTTTGGGTTCTGTCGTGTGTCTGTTTAGTCCTGTTGATCTGGCAGACCCTGATCTCCTCCAGCAGCTCTAACCGAGGAAGAGACAGGCTGGCTCTGAATCCAGACTTGTTCTGCCTAATCCCCCTGGAGAGACACTGCTGAGAGTCTGCCAACCAGGGGGTGCATCTCATTTGCAAACAGTTTGGGAAACATAAAGAGGTGTATTTCTGTTCCCGGCTGCGCTGATTAGGAGCCGGCGAGGTGTGCTGCTGTCCTCAAACTCACAGTCCTCCTGGGAGAGTGGAGAAAAGAAAGATGGAGGTAAGCTTATCTTGTTGCTGATGTCATGTATCTTTCTCGCTTCCATGGCAATTAAGAAGCAAGGGCCTGGAGCAGTCACATGACAAAAACACATGATGGAGACCCTGGAGAGAGAGAGGACTCACTGTAGTGGACGGCTAGAGAGAGAGAGAGAGAGAGAGAGAGAGAGAGAGGACTCACTGTAGAGGACAGCTGGAGAGAGAGAGGACTCACTGTAGAGGACAACTGTTGAGAGAGAGAGGACTCACTGTAGTGGACAACTGGAGAGAGAGAGAGAGAGGACTCTCTGTAGAGGACAGCTGGAGAGAGAGAGGACTCACTGTAGTGGACAACTGGAGGGAGAGAGAGAGAGAGAGAGGACTCACTGTAGAGGACAGCTGGAGAAAGAGAGGACTCACTGTAGAGGACAGCTGGAGAGAGAGGACTCACTGTAGTGGACAACTAGAGGGAGAGAGAGAGAGAGAGAGAGAGAGAGAGAGAGGACTCACTGGTAGAGGACAGCTGGAGAGAGAGAGGACTCACTGTAGAGGACAGCTGGAGAGAGAGAAAGAGAGAGAGAGAGAGAGAGAGAGAGCGAGATAGAGGACTCACTGTAGAGGACAGCTGGAGTGATATTGATTGATATTCTGGATTCTTCCTTCTTCTGTGGGGTTTTCCAGTCTGATTCCTGCAGTCCAGCGGAGCGGTCAGCAGTGTTTCCATGTCTGCAAGGAGACAAGCCTGTCTGTCTTCAGTTTCAACAGAACATCTGGAGAACTGACGAGTTACTGGTCCACAACCTGACCAGCCACACACAACCTGACCAGCCACACACAACCTGACCAGCCACACACAACCTGACCAGCCACACACAACCTGACCAGCCACACACAACCTGACCAGCCACACACAACCTGACCAGCCACACACAACCTGACCAGCCACACACAACCTGACCAGCCACACACAACCTGACCAGCCACACACAACCTGACCAGCCACACACAACCTGACCAGCCACACACAACCTGACCAGCCAGTCTTTCCTTTTAAAGAACAAATTGAAACCACTCTCAGAATAATAGTGCTTCTATAAATTGCTGGTTTCCATTGTTCCTTTTGTTGTTGAAAGCTGCCTCCGAACAGGGGAGGTGATCCTCTGCAGGACGCCACGAAAAGTATGTCAGGAGAAGAATAACAAGAGAGCCAGAGTACACAGTGAAGTGGAAGAACCATTAAAAATGAATGACAACAGATTTTGTTATTGTGTGCTGAATATGCCTGTGCTTGTTTTTGTCCATATTAATGTGGATTGGAACATGTTGGTGACGTCAAATCTTTAGCTGAAGGCTTTGTTACCCAAGCTAACTTACATTTTGGAGTTTCCTAAATGATTCTTGGAGGCCTTGTCGTATAGTCAGGAATAAACGACAATAAAACAAAGTTAGCATTTATTTACACTTCTCCAAATTATCCCCCAAACGTTACTTTAATCTGTGGTTTAGTTACCTAATCTGGAGGCAGTACATTTGAGAGTGTTCATGTATTCTGGAAAGTTCTCCACTTAACTGGCCTCACACTGACAGTGTGTGTTACGGCTGACTGACCAGTGTGGCTCTTGCGGTCACAGGGTGTGTGTGTGTGTGTGTGTCAGCGGTCACAGTGTGTGTGTGTGTGTGTCAGGCGCTCAGCTAGGACACCACACATCTCTGACTGCTGCTTAGACAGTGTGTAGCTCACAGGATCACAGGAATGAAGTCTGCTCACGCTGAAGTAACCTGATGCAATGTTGCTGTCACACTGCGGGCTACTGAATAGCATTTTCCTAGTGTGTGTTTTTATTAGCGATACTCTGGTGTCATTTACAGGGCTGCTGCTCAGTGACTAACCTCCTATCTGCCAATCCCAGCCAACGCTACAGTAGAACTTCCTGTTAAACCAAAAGCTTGTTACCTTGTTTATAACACTGCAGCTATGGGGGTCATCCAGCAACGCTTTTCTATGCTGCTGAAGGGGCTCGACAGACATGTAGCTCAGAGTGTCTGTGGTCGGTTGCTGTATTGATTCCTGCTTCTGAGGGTCTGTGGCTGGGATGGGACTGGTGATGCGGTCCATCAGAGCAGCCAGGATGGGAGCAGCTCTTCCTGAGGCAGCTCTGCTGAGGGCAGCGGGGCCTGAGCAGCCATGATCTCTGATGCGTGGAGAGGACCTCAGCCTGCCGCCTGGACTGGGACGCCAGCCAGGGCTGGACGGGGAAATGTGTGTGAAGTGTCAGCTGTGACCACTCAGTGTCAGAGCATCATGGAGCTGAGCATCATGTGCGGGATCATGGGGCAGGTCTTCAACCTCAGCCTTAAGCTGAGCAGGGTACCACTGCTCTGGAAGACCTCCTGCCTGGTACCAGTGCCTAAGACACCGCGGGCTAAGGACCTCAGCAGCTTCAGGCCAGTGGCTCTCACATCACACATGATGAAGACACTGGAGAGGCTGATTCTGGGCCACCTCCGCTCTGAGGTGAGCTCAGAGATGGACCCGCTGCAGTTCGCTTACCGACCTGGAATCGGGGTGGACGACGCATTGATCTTCCTGCTTCATCGTGCTCTCACCCACCTCGAGAGTCCTGGCAGTGCTGTGAGGATTACCTTCTTCGACTTCTCCAGCGCGTTCAACACCATTCAGCCAGTGCTCCTGAGGGATAAGCTGGTGCGGGCTGGTGTGGATGTACCCCTGGCCGACTGGACCCTGGACTACCTCACAAATAGACCCCATTTTGTGAGAACCAGGGATGGTGTGTCTGATCTCCTGACCTGCAGTGTGGGGGCCCCACAGGGGACGGTGCTTGCGCCCTTCCTCTTCACCCTCTACACTGCAGACTTCAGACACAACTCGGAGGGCTGCGTCCTGCTCAAGTTTTCCGACGACTCCGCCATCGTCGGACTGATCAGTGACGATGATGACACGGAGTACAAGCAACTGACGCAGGACTTTGTAGACTGGTGTCAGCCGAACCACCTCCTCATCAACGCGGGCAAGACCAAGGAGATGGTGGTGGATTTCTGCAGACACCGACCTCCCCCTCCACCGGTGAACATCCAGGGAATGGACATTGAGAGAGTAGAGTCCTATAAGTACCTGGGTGTTCACCTGAACCACAAACTGAACTGGACTCACCACCATGACGCACTGTACAAGAAAGGTCAGAGCCGGCTGTACTTCCTGAGGAGGCTGAGGTCTTTCGGAGTGCAGGGGGCACCCCTAAAGTCTTTCTATGACTCAGTGGTGGCCTCTGCCATCATGTACGGTGTGGTCTGCTGGAGCAGCGGCATCACTGAGAGGGAAAGGAAGAAGCTGGACAAGGTCATCAAGAAGTCCAGCTCAGTCCTGGGCTGCCCTCTAGACTCAGTGCAGGAGGTGGGTGACAGACGAGTCCTGGCAAAGCTGACAACCATGCTGGACCACGAGTCACACCCCCTGCAGGACTCACTGTCCGCTCTGGAGAGCAGCTTCAGCAACAGGCTGATTCACCCTCGGTGTGTGAAGGAGAGATTCCGCAGGTCCTTCCTTCCTGCTGCTGTCAGACTGTTTAACAATAATCACTAAATACTGCTGTCCATAGCCACTATCATGTGCTACACCTTTACCATTATTATAACTATTACCTTCACTACCTCACCACCATGCAGTATTACTGTTATTACTCTTTTATTGTATCTATATCTGTATTATATATTTTTTGGCTTTTATTACTTACCTCAATCATGTGCAATACTCATGTTATATTGATACTCTGTACTAAGTGCAATATTTCTACTTAACTTGCTTACTTTTTGCAATACTGTAATGCTGTAAATCTCCATTCTCCAAAACTGTCTATATGTCCTTTATGTCTACCTAACTTATTTTTTTATCATACTCTTGCAAAATACTGTAATTCTGTATCTCAAGTGCAATAACTGCCTGCATGTCGACTTGTCGACTTAACTTACTATTTTGTACACTGGACTACTTAACCAGACTACTTAATTACTTATTTTCTTATTTTTTTTTTAGATATCTGACCTATCGTGCCCGCCTATTGCTATTGCCATTGTTATTGCTATTGTTATGTTATTGTCATTATGTATATTACCCTGCAACTCTGTGTGCTGTACTTTACCCTTGCTGCTGTTGTGAACTGCAATTTCCACCTCCTGGAGGACAAATAAAGGTTCATCTAATCTAATCTAATCTAATGGAGCTGAGCAGCATGGAGCTGAGCAGCATGGAGCTGAGCAGCATGGAGCTGAGCAGCATGGAGCTGAGCATCATGGAGCTGAGCAGCATGGAGCTGAGCATCATGGAGCTGAGCAGCATGGAGCTGAGCAGCATGGAGCTGAGCAGCATGGAGCTGAGCATCATGGAGCTGAGCAGCATGGAGCTGAGCAGCATGGAGCTGAGCATCATGGAGCTGAGCAGCATGGAGCTGAGCAGCATGGAGCTGAGCATCATGGAGCTGAGCAGCATGGAGCTGAGCATCATGGAGCTGAGCATCATGGAGCTGAGCAGCATGGAGCTGAGCGTCAGGGAGCTGAGCATCATTGAGCTGAGAAGCATGGAGCTGAGCAGCATGGAGCTGAGCAGCATGGAGCTGAGCAGCATGGAGCTGAGCAGCATGGAGCTGAGCATCATGGAGCTGAGCAGCATGGAGCTGAGCAGCATGGAGCTGAGCATCATGCTGACACCTGACTGGGGGAGGGAGGGGGGGAGGAGGGGGGCGAGGGGAAGATGGGAAAAGGGGAGGAGAGGAGGGAGGAGAGGAGGGAGGAGTGGAGGGAGCGAGGGAATGGAGGAGTGGAGGGAGGCGAGGGGAGTAGGGGAGGAAAGGAGGGAGGGAAGGGAGGAGGGCAGTAGGGGAGCTCATCTATTGTGGACACCCAGATGTTGTTATCACTGAAAGCACGGTAATGAAAATGGGCTCTTAGGGTCTCAGCTCTGATATTATGGGCTGTGTGGAGACCCCATGGTAACCAGCAGCAGGTGACATGGGGGTCAGGCAGAGCTGGAACACACGTGGTTGGTTACAGCATGCTGGGCGCTATGTTGGTGATTCCATCTTGCGGTTGGTATTTGGAGGACTATTAATTAGCAATGGAAACATTTGGTGCGATTTGATTAAAACTTCCTCATAAATGCAAAGCAGGAAACACAAATTGCCATTTTAGCACTTCAGGATAACATTAGTGTTCGATCTAACCAAATTATGATTTACGAATGAAAGTCAACATTAAATACATTCTTTTTTATGTTACCCTGCAAAAATACCTGAAATGGAAATTGCTGCTTTATGCTGCCCTACAAAACGGAAATTACCTTTTTAGATTTCTGCTTATTTAATCAACCATAGGTTGTAGATAACGCAGATAAAATAAGCTTATTATGCAAATGTGTTTTGCAGTGTTGTCTTTATAATTGCAGATGGTGGCGTCTGTTTGACATGATTCTGGCATCATGGTGAGAATCTCCCTGTAGCTGCAGAGACACAGGGCTGCTGTGGAATCAGCCAGACTGGATCTGATAAGGAGGCAGATCCATTCTGATGCTTATCCTCTGAACCCTTATCCTGTTAATCATACTTAACTCCTTATTGCTTAACAATAAGATCACAATATGAACAAAGAAAGCGTGGCTGAGTGTGTGGAGGGTGAGGAGGATGCGGGAGGGTGTGGAGGGTGTGGAGGGTGAGGAGGGTGTGGAGGGTGTGGAGGGTGAGGAGGGTGTGGAGGGGTGAGGAGGATGAGGGAGGATGAGGAGGGTGTGGAGGGGTGTGGAGGGTGAGGAGGGTGTGGAGGGTGAGGAGGATGAGGAGGATGAGGAGGGTCGAGAGGGTGCAGAGGGTGAGGAGGGTGAGGAGGGTGAGGAGGGGTGAGGAGGGTGTGGGAGGGTGAGGAGGGTGTGGAGGGTGTGGAGGGTGAGGAGGGTGTGGAGGGTGAGGAGGGTGCAGAGGGTGAGGAGGGTGAGGAGGGTGTGGAGGATGTGGACGGTGAGGAGGGTGTGGAGGGTGAGGAGGGTGTGAAGGGTGTGGAGGGTGAGGAGGATGAGGAGGGTGCAGAGGGTGCAGAGGGGTGAGGAGGGTGAGGAGGGTGAGGATGGTGTGGAGGATGAGGAGGGTGAGGAGGGTGAGGAGGGTGTGGGAGGGTGCGAAGGGTGTGGAGGGTGTGTGAGGGTTGCGGACGGTGAGGAGGGTGAGGAGGGTGTGGAGGGTGAGGAGGGGTGAGGAGGGTGTGGAGGGTGAGGAGGGTGAGGAGGGTGTGGAGGGTGAGGAGGGTGAGGAGGGTGTGTGGAGGGTGAGGAGGGTGAGGAGGGTGTGGAGGGTGTGGACGGTGAGGAGGGTGAGGAGGGTGAGGAGGGTGTGGAGGGTGAGGAGGGTGAGGAGGGTGAGGAGGGTGTGGAGGGTGTGGACGGTGAGGAGGGTGAGGAGGGTGTGGAGGGTGAGGAGGGTGAGGAGGGTGTGGAGGGTGTGGACGGTGAGGAGGGTGTGGAGGGTGTGGAGGGTGTGGAGGGTGAGGAGGGTGAGGAGGGTGTGGACGGTGAGGAGGGTGTGGAGGGTGTGGAGGGTGAGGAGGGTGTGGATGGTGAGAGGGTGAGGAGGGTGTGGAGGGTGTGGAGGGTGTGGAGGGTGTGGACGTGAGGAGGGTGTGGAGGGTGTGGATGGTGAGGAGGGTGAGGAGGGTGTGGAGGGTGTGGAGGGTTGTGGATGCCCACATCACAGGAACACAGAGGAGTCAGGTGGCCGAGCGGTTAGGGGACCAGGCTAGTAATCAGAATGTTGCCGGTTCGATTCCAGGCCTTGCCAGATGAGATTGTGTCCTTGGACAAGGCACTTCACCCCTCCTTCCCTCAGGGGAGCATGTCCCTGTACTGTGCTGTAAGTGGCTCTGGATAAGAGCGTCTGCTAGATGACTGTAAGACAGAGTTAGCTCATCATCCTGCTGGACAGGGGCTGTCTGTCTGCTGCTTGGCACACCTGCCAGGTCTTCACTGTAAAGACCTTCAGTGTCTGATAGAAGTCACGTCTTATCTGCTCGCAGGGCAGAACCCCACCTCTGTCACAGTCCTGTGTGTGTGTGTGCTGCGTGAGGCTGTGTGTGTGTGTGTGTCTGTGTGAGGCTGTGTGTGTGTGCATGTCTGCACGTGTGTGTGTGTGTGTATGTCTGTGTGAGGCTGTGTGTGTGTGTATGTCTGCACGTGTGTGTGTGTGTGTATGTCTGTGTGAGGCTGTGTGTGTGTGCATGTCTTTGTGTGTGTGTAAGTGCATGTCTGTCTATGTGTGTATATCTGTGTGTGTGTGTGTCTGTGTGTGTGTGTATATATCTGTGTGTATGTGTCTGTGTGTGTGTGTATATCTGTGTGTGTGTGTCTGTGTGTATATATCTGTGTATGTCTGTCTGTGTGTGTGTGTGTGTGTACATCTCTATGTGTGTGTGTATGTGTAGCAGACTGTATCTGAAGCCCCCTCCCCCTCTGCTCTGCATGACTTATCTCTCTCCTGTTGATCACAGAGGGCTAAGCTAAGCTAACTCACCCCGACTGAAGCGAAGCGGCCATGAAGCTAACAGGAAGCCTGACCAGCCCCGTTATTTCCCAGAGGAGTGACATTTAAAAGCATCACCCTCTCCTTGAAAGTATGCCAAAGCTAAACAGTTGTCTAGTCACTCACACTTGCAGTAAGGGTTGGGATCCGTGTCTCAGATTCATCCCATCCCATCAGATGGCTCTGTGAACCGGATCTTCCTCTAGTGGGGTGGTGGCTGCTAGAATGCTGCGGTGGCCTTCTTCAAGGCAGGTGACATATAGAGAGGAGGGTGTGGGTTACACAGGCTGCAGACACTGTAGAGTTGATGCATGGCAGTCACGTCTGCTCTCACCCCCCTCCCTTCCTCTTTGATCCTCCTCTCCCCCCCTTCCTCTCCCCCCTCTCCCTTCTCCCTTCCTCCCCCTCCTCCCCCTCCTCTTTCATCCTACTCCTCCCCCCCCTCCCCTCCCTTCCTCCCTTCCTCCCCCTCCTCCCCCTCCTCTTTCATCCTACTCCTCCCCCCCCCTCCCCTCCCTTCCTCCCTTCCTCCCCCTCCTCCCCTCCTCTTTCATCCTACTCCTCCCCCCCCTCCCCTCCCTTCCTCCCTTCCTCCCCCTTCCTCCCCTCCTCTTTCATCCTACTCCTCCCCCCCTCCCCCCTCCCCTCCCCTTCTCCCTTCCTCCCCCTCCTCCCCTCCTCTTTCACTACTCCTCCCCCCCCCCCCTCCCTTCCCTCCCCCCCTCCCCTCTTCACCATCCCACAGTAAGAATAATCTGATGCTGGGATACACAGAGCAGAGATTACAGGGGGGGGGGGGGGGGTATGTTTCAGACCAGGGCTGTTATGGCTCGACATGAAATGCATTAA
>CM059322.1:236853-244353 GCA_030340685.1 Protosalanx chinensis
CATGTAGCTATCATCCCTGCCTCTACAGACATGTAGCTATCATCCCTGCCTCTCCAGACATGTAGCTATCATCCCTGCCTCTACAGACATGTAGCTATCATCCCTGCCTCTACAGACATGTAGCTATCATCCCTGCCTCTACAGACATGTAGCTATCATCCCTGCTTGTTAGATAGCTATGTTGTTGCAAGTCAAGCTGACATCAAACAGGAAACTGCCACATCAAACAGGAAACTGCTACATCAAACAGGAAACAGGAAACTGCCACATCAAACAGGAAGCTGCCAACTCTTCCAAACCAACTAAATCAACTCTCCTAATGGTATAAATCAATGTCTGCAGTTGGGGGCCAGAATCACTGTTGATATTTCCTGGCGAGAGCCTTCCTGTTGCTGTGAAGCTCATGTCCTGCTTTTTACTACTTCAGCAGAGATGAAACTGACTGCATAGCTGTAGAATCACCCTGTGTCTCTTCTGGGCAGCTGCTGCAGCTACAGAGCTCTTAGAATCACCCTGTGTCTCTTCTGGGCAGCTGCTGCAGCTACAGAGCTCTCAGAATCACCCTGTGTCTCTTCTGGGCAGCTGCTGCAGCTACAGAGCTCTCAGAATCACCCTGTGTCTCTTCTGGGCAGCTGCTGCAGCTACAGAGCTCTCAGAATCACCCTGTGTCTCTTCTGGGCAGCTGCTGCAGCTACAGAGCTCTCAGAATCACCCTGTGTCTCTTCTGGCAGCTGCTGCAGCTACAGAGCTCTCAGAAACACCTGGCCAGTAGGATGCTTGTTACTTATTGCTCAGAATTAAAACCCTCCTCTACTGTTGGCCAGCACACAAACTGGCAACCTCTGAACTTCTGCCTGCTAATTGGCCATCAGCCGAAGACCATGAGGCTTCTGATTGGCCATCAGCAGAAGACCACAAGGCTTTCTGATTGGCCATCAGCAGAAGACCATGAGGCTTCTGATTGCTTTGGAAACGTTTCAAAGTTCAAACTTATTATCAAGGCGGTTTTCTGTCCTTTCACTACAGACTAATCTTGTAATTTCAGATACTTTGTGAATGCCAGCAGCACCTCTGAGAAGGTATTACCGATCCAATCAAATATCACACAGGTGGAGTGTTTGACGAGCCTGTAACCTGATTACAGCCATCTGCTGTTACATTATTAATTTAATTGCCACCTACATCGACCCTGTGCTCATACATGATCCTCTTAGGGTGTGTGGGGAGTCATGCAGAGCCCAGTCTGTCCACTGAACCAGGACCAGGACCAGACCAGGACCAGACAGGACCAGACCAGGACCAGACTGGACCAGACCAGGACCAGACCTGGACCAGACCAGGGTCAGACCAGGACCACAACCAGACCAGTACCAGACCAGGACCAGACCAGGACCAGACCTGGACCAGACCAGTACCAGACCAGGACCAGACCAGGACCAGGACCAGACCAGGACCACAACCAGACCAGGACCACAACCAGACCAGGACCAGACCTGGACCAGACCAGGGTCAGACCAGGACCACAACCAGACCAGTACCAGACCAGGACCAGACCAGGACCAGACCAGGACCAGACCAGGACCAGACCAGTACCAGACCAGTACCAGACCAGGATCAGACCTGGACCAGACCAGTACCAGACCAGGACCAGACCAGGACCAGGACCAGACCAGGACCACAACCAGACCCACAACCAGACCAGTACCAGACCAGGACCAGACCAGGACCAGACCTGGACCAGACCTGGACCAGGACCAGACCTGGACCAGACCTGGACCAGACCTGGACAGGACCAGACCTGGACCAGACCTGACCAGACCTGGACCAGGACCAGACCAGGACCAGATCAGTACCAGACCAGTACCAGGTTAAAAAGTTGAAGACA
This sequence comes from Protosalanx chinensis, assembly GCA_030340685.1. Lineage (NCBI taxonomy): Eukaryota > Metazoa > Chordata > Actinopteri > Osmeriformes > Salangidae > Protosalanx > Protosalanx chinensis. Next base: position 238,739 of record CM059322.1, read on the forward strand.
AGCAGGACCCCCTTTTCCTCCAAGCTGCCATGTCAGAACCTCTGTGGTTCCTCTCCTTCTGAAAGGCGGGGGAGGGGGGGAGGGGGAGTGAGGGGGGGAGTGAGGGGGGGAGTGAGGGGGGGAGTGAGGGGGGGAGTGAGGGGGGAGTGAGGGGGGAGTGAGGGGGGTGGCAGGCATGACTCAGAGGAGCACAGAGCCACAGGTGTTGCAGAGACAGAGTAATTAAGATTTTCTTCTAGCACAAAGATCCCCCTCCCAGGCGAAGGTGCTGCTTATTGTTAACTCTGCTCTCCACACTGATGGCTTCTACAACCCCATGTGACTCCTCACAGCGTAGAAAAGTGCCTCCAGAATGAATGTAAACAGGAGTAATGAACGTGAGCGAGGCTGATGTTTTCAGAGGGAGATGTGTAGGCAGGCAGCAGTGTTAGGACAGGTGGGGGTGTGTTAGTGTGTAGGCAGGCAGCAGTGTTAGGACAGGTGGGGTGTGTTAGTGTGTAGGCAGGCAGCAGTGTTAGGACAGGTGGGGTGTGTTAGTGTGTAGGCAGGCAGCAGTGTTAGGACAGGTGGGGTGTGTTAGTGTGTAGGCAGGCAGCAGTGTTAGGACAGGTGGGGTGTGTTAGTGTGTAGGCAGGCAGCAGTGTTAGGACAGGTGGGGTGTGTTAGTGTGTAGGCAGGCAGCAGTGTTAGGACAGGTGGGGTGTGTTAGTGTGTAGGCAGGCAGCAGTGTTAGGACAGGTGGGGTGTGTTAGTGTGTAGGCAGGCAGCAGTGTTAGGACAGGTGGGGTGTGTTAGTGTGTAGGCAGGCAGCAGTGTTAGGACAGGTGGGGTGTGTTAGTGTGTAGGCAGGCAGCAGTGTTAGGACGAGATATTAAAAGGTCAACAAGCAGGACTAGCTGAGCATGAATATTATGGAAGCATGAGGCTTAAGCTGCCACACAGGAGACAAGGCGTAATTAAACTGTGAGAGAGGACGTGGTCCTCTGAGGTAGAACACTGATGAAGCTTCGATAGAGCAGAACACCTCTCAATATACACACACACTGAACACTGAGGGTGTTGAGGGCTGTGTTAGTGATGTTGAGGGCTGTGTTAGTGATGTTGAGGGCTGTGTTAGTGGTGGTGTTCGAATCCATGCCAGGAATCACTGAAGGTACAGGCCTCTGATTGGGTGTGCCAGGGAGTCGATGCAGGTACATGCCTCTGATTGGGTGTGCCAGGGAGTCGATGCAGGTACAGGCCTCTGATTGGGTGTGCCAGGGAGTCGATGCAGGTACAGGCCTCTGATTGGGTGTGCAGGGAGTCGATGCAGGTACAGGCCTCTGATTGGATGTGCCAGAGAGTCGATGCAGGTACAGGCCTCTGATTGGATGTGCAAGGGAGTCGATGCAGGTACAGGCCTCTGATTGGATGTGCCAGGGAGTCGATGCAGGTACAGGCCTCTGATTGGATGTGCCAGGGAGTCGATGCAGGTACAGGCCTCTGATTGGGTGTGCCAGGGAGTCGATGCAGGTACAGGCCTCTGATTGATGTGCCAGGGAGTCGATGCAGGTACAGGCCTCTGATTGGGTGTGCCAGGGAGTCGATGCAGGTACAGGCCTCTGATTGATGTGCCAGAGAGTCGATGCAGGTACAGGCCTCTGATTGGATGTAACAGAGAGTCGATGCAGGTACAGGCCTCTGATTGGATGTGCAAGGGAGTCGATGCAGGTACAGGCCTCTGATTGGATGTGCAAGGGAGTCGATGCAGGTACAGGCCTCTGATTGGATGTGCCAGGGAGTCGATGCAGGTACAGGCCTCTGATTGGATGTGCCAGGGAGTCGATGCAGGTACAGGCCTCTGATTGGGTGTGCCAGGGAGTCGATGCAGGTACAGGCTCTGATTGGATGTGCCAGGGAGTCGATGCAGGTACAGGCTCTGATTGGGTGTGCCAGGGAGTCGATGCAGGTACAGGCCTCTGATTGGGTGTGCCAGGGAGTCGATGCAGGTACAAGGCCTCTGATTGGATGTAACAGAGAGTCGATGCAGGTACAGGCCTCTGATTGGATGTGCAAGGGAGTCGATGCAGGTACAGGCCTCTGATTGGATGTGCCAGGGAGTCGATGCAGGTACAGGCCTCTGATTGGATGTGCCAGGGAGTCGATGCAGGTACAGGCCTCTGATTGGATGTGCCAGGGAGTCGATGCAGGTACAGGCCTCTGATTGGATGTGCCAGGGAGTCGATGCAGGTAACAGGCCTCTGATTGGATGTGCCAGGGAGTCGATGCAGGTACAGGCCTCTGATTGGATGTGCCAGGGAGTCGATGCAGGTACAGGCCTCTGATTGGATGTGCCAGGGAGTCGATGCAGGTACAGGCCTCTGATTGGATGTGCAAGGGAGTCGATGCAGGTACAGGCCTCTGATTGGATGTGCCAGGGAGTCGATGCTGGTACAGGCCTCTGATTGGATGTGCAAGGGAGTCGATGCAGGTACAGGCCTCTGATTGGATGTGCCAGGGAGTCGATGCAGGTACAGGCCTCTGATTGATGTGCCAGGGAGTCGATGCAGGTACAGGCCTCTGATTGGATGTGCCAGGGAGTCGATGCAGGTACAGGCCTCTGATTGGATGTGCCAGGGAGTCGATGCAGGTACAGGCCTCTGATTGGATGTGCCAGGGAGTCGATGCAGGTACAGGCCTCTGATTGATGTGCCAGGGAGTCGATGCAGGTACAGGCCTCTGATTGGATGTGCCAGGGAGTCGATGCAGGTACAGGCCTCTGATTGGATGTGCAGGGAGTCGATGCAGGTACAGGCCTCTGATTGGATGTGCCAGGGAGTCGATGCAGGTACAGGCCTCTGATTGGATGTGCCAGGGAGTCGATGCAGGTACAGGCCTCTGATTGGATGTGCCAGGGAGTCGATGCAGGTACAGGCCTCTGATTGGATGTGCCAGGGAGTCGATGCAGGTACAGGCCTCTGATTGGGTGTGCCAGGGAGTCGATGCAGGTACAGGCCTCTGATTGGGTGTGCCAGGGAGTCGATGCAGGTACAGGCCCTCTGATTGGATGTGCCAGGGAGTCGATGCAGGTACAGGCCTCTGATTGGGTGTGCCAGGGAGTCGATGCAGGTACAGGCCTCTGATTGGATGTGCCAGGGAGTCGATGCAGGTACAGGCCTCTGATTGGATGTGCCAGGGAGTCGATGCAGGTACAGGCCTCTGATTGGATGTGCCAGGGAGTCGATGCAGGTACAGGCCTCTGATTGGATGTGCCAGGGAGTCGATGCAGGTACAGGCCTCTGATTGGGTGCGTTAGTGAAACAGATCCAGGTCGTCGGCACTCAGGGCTCAGAACTTAAGACACACTAAGCTTCCTGGATGAATGATTCATGTGGAGTCTTGTTGTGACTCGTGACGCAGAGCAGGGGACTTGGGAGTGTCTCAGCACTGAACCCTGTCATGCTAGGAGCTGGGGCACTGGTAAACTAGGTCACCATCACACACACACACACACACACACTCACACACCCACACCCACACACCCCACCTCCACTGACACGAGGCAGACAGACAGCTGAAACCAAAGAGTGAAGAGAGTGAGAGAAGCAGGAGAGGACTGGAGGATCAGGGGTGCAGGAGGGAGGGGGGGAGGGATGGGAGGATCAGGGGGGCAGGAGGGAGGGGGGGGAGGGATGGGAGGATCAGGGGTGCAGGAGGGAGGGGGGGAGGGTTGGGAGGATCAGGGGGGCAGGAGGGAGGGGGGCTCAGTGCTCCAGATCCAGAATGTTCTCTGAGGACCCGTGTCAGAAGTCAATAACAGTGATCCCAGAGGGGAGGTCTGACGGACAGACTCAGATCAAGCTTATTGAGGACTGGGGACAGATATTGATTTGCTCGTTAGAACTGTGTAATAATTCATAAGAGGGCTGGACAGTCTGTCAGATTCTTCACCTGAGGAGAGCTGTAGAGGACAGCTAAAGATTGGAAGCACAGGTGGGTGGAACCCCATCCTCTCTCTATCCTCTCTCTCCATCGATCACTTTCTATCCTTCTTTCCATCCTCTGTATCTTCTCCTTCAATCTCTCTCTCTCCAGCTCTCAGCTCTCTAACATCGTGTGTCCTGTTTCTGGGTCTCCTGGGTCTCCTGGGTCTCCTGGGTCTCCTGGGTTTCCTGGGTTTCCTGGGTTTCCTGGGTCTCCTGGGTCTCCTGGGTCTCCTGGGTCTCCTGGGTCTCCTGGGTTTCCTGGGTCTCCTGGGTCTCCTGGGTTTCCTGGGTTTCCTGGTCTCCTGGGTCTCCTGGGTCTCCTGGGTTTCCTGGGTCTCCTGGGTCTCCTGGGTCTCCTGGGTTTCCTGGGTCTCCTGGGTCTCCTGGGTCTCCTGGGTCTCCTGGGTCTCCTGGGTTTCCTGGGTCTCCTGGGTTTCCTGGGTCTCTATTTACTCTCTATTTATCTGGATAACAGCGTCTGATAAATAACTACATGTAAAATGTAGTACCATTACAAGGGTGCATGTACTGGTTTTGTGTGTGTGTCTGTACATGTGTATTTGTGTGTACATTTGTGTGTGTGTGTGTTCTTGTCTGTGCTCCAGTTTAATTTACAGAAACACTCAACAACCGTTTCTGTGTGAAATGTCACAGCCAATATTCTGTTTCTGAGCAAACAGACATCCCACTGACAACCAACCAAAGGTCACAATACTGTCCTGCTTTTCATCAAACCTCCTCCCTTCCTCCTCTCCTCCTCCCATCCTCCCCTTCTCCTCCCTTCCTCCTCCCATCCTCCTCCCTTCCTCCTCCCTTCCTCCTCCCTTCCTCCTCCCTTCCTCCTCCCCTTTTCCTCCCTTCCTCCTCCCCTGCTCCCCTCCTCCTCCCTTCCTCCACCCTTCCCCTCCCACCCTCACCCTTCCCCTCCCACCCTCACCCTTCCCATCCACCCCCTCACCCTCCCACCCTCACCCTTTCCCCCTCCCACCCTCACCCTTCCCATCCCACCCTCACCCTTCCCCTCCCACCCTCACCCTTCCCATCCACCCCCTCACCCTTCCCCTCCCACCCTCACCCTTCCCTCCACCCCCTCTCACCCCTTCCTCTCCCCCCTCACCCTTCCCCTCCTCCACTCCTCACCCTCTCTCTACCTAATATCCCCCCCTTCACCCCTCCTCTCTCTAACCCTCATCCATCTTCATCCAGACTGATCTGCTAGTAGCTCTCACTCTGTCATATCACATCTGCTGTCTCTCCATCTCCTCTCTCTCTCTCTGTGTAGTGGGAGTGTAGGGGGATGTTGACCACATGACCTGCTAGGGTTTCTTCCTGATGTCTGTCAGGAAGGACATGATCATGTGACACAGGGCAGGATCCGCTCCTGGATGATCATGGACCTCTCCCCTTCCCTCCACTTCATGAAGCAGCCAGATTAGCAGAGCTCTCATGTGAAACTCTGTCAGTTCATTCATCAGGCTGATCCAGTTAGCAGAACTGTTCCTCTAACACAGAGTTACACTGCAGAGAGAGAGCTGCTCCTCTAACACAGAGTTACACTGCAGAGAGAGAGAGCTGCTCCTCTAACACAGAGTTACACTGCAGAGAGAGAGAGAGCTGCTCCTCTAACACAGAGTTACACTGCAGAGAGAG
>CM059322.1:249353-251853 GCA_030340685.1 Protosalanx chinensis
CAGTACATCCTGTCAGTCTGTGTTCAGTACATCCTGTCAGTCTGTGTTCAGTACATCCTGTCAGTCTGTGTTCAGTATACATCCTGTCAGTCTGTGTTCAGTATACATCCTGTCAGTCTGTGTTCAGTACATCCTGTCAGTCTGTGTTCAGTATACATCCTGTCAGTCTGTGTTCAGTATACATCTTGTCAGTCTGTGTTCAGTACATCCTGTCAGTCTGTGTTCAGTATACATCCTGTCAGTCTGTGTTCAGTACATCCTGTTAGTCTGTGTTCAGCACATCCTGTCAGTCTGTGTTCAGTATACATTCTGTTAGTCTGTGTTCAGTACATCCTGTCAGTCTGTGTTCAGTATACATCCTGTCAGTCTGTGTTCAGTATACATCCTGTCAGTCTGTGTTCAGTACATCCTGTTAGTCTGTGTTCAGTACATCCTGTCAGTCTGTGTTCAGTACATCCTGTCAGTCTGTGTTCAGTACATCCTGTCAGTCTGTGTTCAGTACATCTGTCAGTCTGTGTTCAGTATACATCCTGTCAGTCTGTGTTCAGTATACATCCTGTCAGTCTGTGTTCAGTACATCCTGTCAGTCTGTGTTCAGTATACATCCTGTCAGTCTGTGTTCAGTACATCCTGTCAGTCTGTCTGATGAGGTAGGACTCTCAGGGTCAGTCCTACATTGGTTCTCTTCATACCTTTCTGGACGTAGCTTCAGTGTCTCAGCAAACCAGATAAGATCTGAGTCGGCTGATCTGGTATGTGGAGTCCCTCAAGGTTCAGTTTTGGGTCCTGTTTTATTTTTGTTGTATTTGCTCCCCCTGGGAAGAATCATTCAGAGATTTTCTGATGTTTCCTTCCACATGTTTGCTGACGATATCCAGCTGTACTGCACGTTCAAACCAACTGAGTTCCAGAGGCTTGATTCCTTAGCTCTTTGCTTAGCAGAAATTAAGCAATGGCTAAGTGACAACTCTCTCCAGTTAAATTCAGGTAAAACTGAAACACTGGTTATTGCCCCTGATAAATTAATTCCAGGGATTAACCAGTACTTGGGTGACCTAGGCCAGTCTGTTAAACCTAGCCTAAGAAACCTTGGTGTTATCTTTGACAAGGACATGTCATTAGTGCAGCACTGCAGACAGCTAACCAGGAACTGCTTTTTTCAGCTGAGGAACATCTCTAAACTCAGGCAAATGGTGTCACAAAATGATTTGGAGATGATCATTCATGCATTTGTGTCTTCACGTTTAGACTACTGTAACAGTTTGTTTTCATGTTTAAACAAGAAGGAGCTGTCTCGCCTGCAGTTAGTCCAAAATTCTGCAGCGAGAATTTTGACCTGCTCAAATAGGAGGACCCACATATCCCCTATTCTAAAAGCTCTGCATTGGCTGCCAGTGCCCTTTAGGTCCAATTTTAAAATTCTGGTCTTAACTTTTAGAGCTTTACATGATCAGGCTCCATCCTATATTACTGATCTTATTCAGCCTTACACCCCTGCTCGGGCTCTGAGGTCTGTAGAGCAAAATCTGCTAATGGTGCCACGTACTCGCTTACGGACCAGAGGTGACCGATCCTTTCAGGCTGTTGCTCCCAAGCTCTGGAACGATCTTCCCATCTCTCTGCGTTCAATAGAGTCTGTTGACGCATTCAAACGTCAACTAAAAACCTATTTATTTGTGCAGGCTTTTGCTTAATTTGTTCTTGGTGCTGCTATGTTTTATCACTGTACTGTAATTGGCCTTCTAAATGTATGTATATTTTTAATCGATATTCATATGAAATTTTAATCTGTTGTCTGCTTCCCATTGTAAAGCGCTTTGTGACCCTGGTCTGCGAGGGGCGCTATATAAATAAAGTTTACTTACTTACTTACTTACTTACTTACTGTGTTCAGTACATCCTGTCAGTCTGTGTTCAGTACATCCTGTCAGTCTGTGTTCAGTACATCCTGTCAGTCTGTGTTCAGTACATCCTGTCAGTCTGTGTTCAGTATACATCCTGTCAGTCTGTGTTCAGTACATCCTGTTAGTCTGTGTTCAGTACATCCTGTCAGTCTGTGTTCAGTATACATCCTGTCAGTCTGTGTTCAGTACATCCTGTCAGTCTGTGTTCAGTACATCCTGTCAGTCTGTGTTCAGTACATCCTGTCAGTCTGTGTTCAGTACCCCTGTCAGTCTGTGTTCAGTACCCCTGTACCCCTCTACTCCCCCCTCATCTCTTTACAACAGCACTCTGATCTGTTGAATACAGAATATAGAGGAAGAGGAGGAAGCCTTGAAGATCCCTCTCATAGGTATCACCTTAATCTCTTATCTCACCTCTCTCCTCTTCTCCCTCTCACATCTCCTCTCCCTCCCCTCTCTCCCTCCTCTCTCTCTCTCTGTCTCTCTGTCTCTCTCTCTCTACCTGTCTCTCTCTCCCTCCTCTCTCTCTCTCTCTCTCTGTCTCTCTGTCTCTCTCTCTACCTGTCTCTCTCTCCCTCCTCTCTCTCTCTCTCTCT
>CM059322.1:256853-266297 GCA_030340685.1 Protosalanx chinensis
GTTCTGCTGCTGTACCACCATGGTGAGTCCTGCTGCTCAGACCCTGGTACCACCTGAGATGTTACTGAACACTGTGTCTGCTAGCTGAGATGTTACTTTACACTGTGTCAGCTAGCTGAGATGTTACTGAACACTGTGTCTGCTAGCTGAGATGTTACTTTACCACTGTGTCTGCTAGCTGAGATGTTACTTTACACTGTGTCTGCTAGCTGAGATGTTACTGAACACTGTGTCTGCTAGCTGATATGTTACTTTACACTAGTGTCTGCTAGCTGAGATGTTACTGAACACTGTGTCTGCTAGCTGATTATGTTACTTTACACTGTGTCTGCTAGCTGAGATGTTACTGAACACTGTGTCTGCTAGCTGAGATGTTACTTTACACTGTGTCTGCTAGCTGAGATGTTACTTTACACTGTGTCTGCTAGCTGAGATGTTACTTTACACTGTGTCTGCTAGCTGAGATGTTACTGAACACTGTGGTCTGCTAGCTGAGATGTTACTGAACACTTGTGTCTGGTAGCTGGGATGTAGTTACTGTGTCTGCTAGCTGGATGTAGTTACTGGGTCTGCTAGCTGGGATGTAGTTACTGAGTCTGCTAGCTGGGATGTAGTTACTGGGTCTGCTAGCTGGGATGTAGTTACTGGGTCTGCTAGCTGGGATGTAGTTACTGGGTCTGCTAGCTGGGATGTAGTTACCTGTGGTCTGCTAGCTGGGATGTAGTTACTGTGTCTGCTAGCTGGGATGTAGTTACTGTGTCTGCTAGCTGGGATGTAGTTACTGTGTCTGCTAGCTGGGATGTAGTTACTGAGTCTGCTAGCTGGGATGTAGTTACTGGGTCTGCTAGCTGGGATGTAGTTACTGTGTCTGCTAGCTGGGATGTAGTTACTGAGTCTGCTAGCTGGGATGTAGTTACTGGGTCTGCTAGCTGGGATGTAGTTACTGAGTCTGCTAGCTGGATGTATTTACTGGGTCTGCTAGCTGGGATGTAGTTACTGGGTCTGCTAGCTGGGATGTAGTTACTGGGTCTGCTAGCTGGGATGTAGTTACTGTGTCTGCTAGCTGGGATGTAGTTACTGAGTCTGCTAGCTGGGATGTAGTTACTGGGTCTGCTAGCTGGGATGTAGTTACTGGGTCTGCTAGCTGGGATGTAGTTACTGGGTCTGCTAGCTGGGATGTAGTTACTGGGGTCTGCTAGCTGGGATGTAGTTACTGTGTCTGCTAGCTGGGATGTAGTTACTGAGTCTGCTAGCTGGGATGTAGTTACTGGGTCTGCTAGCTGGGATGTAGTTACTGGGTCTGCTAGCTGGGATGTAGTTACTGAAGTCTGCTAGCTGGGATGTAGTTACTGGGTCTGCTAGCTGGGATGTAGTTACTGGGTCTGCTAGCTGGGATGTAGTTACTGGGTCTGCTAGCTGGGATGTAGTTACTGGGTCTGCTAGCTGGGATGTAGTTTACTGAAGTCTGCTAGCTGGGATGTAGTTACTGGGTCTGCTAGCTGGGATGTAGTTACTGAGGTCTGCTAGCTGGGATGTATTTACTGGGTCTGCTAGCTGGGATGTAGTTACTGGGTTCTGCTAGCTGGGATGTAGTTACTGGGTCTGCTAGCTGGGATGTAGTTACTGTGTCTGCTAGCTGGGATGTAGTTACTGAGTCTGCTAGCTGGATGTAGTTACTGGGTCTGCTAGCTGGGATGTAGTTACTGGGTCTGCTAGCTGGGATTGTAGCTTACTGGGTCTGCTAGCTGGGATTGTAGTTACTGGGTCTGCTAGCTGGGATGTAGTTACTGTGTCTGCTAGCTGGGATGTAGTTACTGAGTTCTGCTAGCTGGGATTGTAGTTACTGGGTCTGCTAGCTGGGATGTAGTTACTGGGTCTGCTAGCTGGGATGTAGTTACTGGGTCTGCTAGCTGGGATGTAGTTACTGGGTCTGCTAGCTGGGATGTAGTTACTGGGTCTGCTAGCTGGGATGTAGTTACTGGTCTGCTAAATCCAGGTCCTTGCCTTGAGTCTCACTGCAGAAAAACAGTTTTGAACTCGTCAGTTAGGCTTCTGGTCATTTTGTTAGTCCTTTTATTTTTTATATCCATTTGGATCAAATGTTCTGGATCAAAAAACCATCTAGATGAGGGTTGTGTTGGAGGCACCATAAAATAAGAAAGACAAGATAAGATAAACCTTTATTTGTCCCCCAGGGGGGGAAATTGCAGTTCACAACAGCAGCAGGGTATAGTATAGCACACAGAGTTGCAGGGTAAATAACAATAATATCACCATGGACACTGTTCAGAGAGTACTGTCCTCTATCTCTCTGTCTCTCCTCTCTCTCTCCTTTTAACTCTTGTTCTTGTTCTCTCCTTCTCTCTCTCTCTATCTCTCTGTCTCTCCCTATTCTCTCTCTCCCTCCCCCCCCTCTTTCTCTCTCCCACCCCTCCCTCCCTCCCTCCATCACTGTGATTTGTGGGATATTGAGTCACCATCTCTTTCATTAGCCTATTCTGTGTGTACGTTATGTGATTTTGACTTTGCTATTGCACTGCTCATTAAAATGCACATCTTGAAGCCAGGGTTCTGGTTAGATGTGCGGTTTCCCAGCAGGTGGAATCTGCCTAACCTGTAATGTCGAGCAGCAGGTGACCTGTCATCTACAGGTGTGACCAGAGGCTGGACAGTCACACTTAATTGGGGTTAATGAACAATCCACAGCTGACATGCTGAGAATAGAAGATGACGTGTAAGATCACTGGAGATGTTTAGAAGTCCAATGTTATTGAGAGTCGTCAGATTTGATGAGCATGTGTGTGTGTAGTTACTGCGTGTTGTAGTTACTGCGTGTGTAGTTACTGCGTGTGTAGTTACTGTGTGTGTAGTTACTGTGCCCACTGACTCACAGCACAGGCAGCTTCATAACTGTTCAGTCTCAGATACATTTCACAGATAATTTAGTCATGTAGTCATTTAGCAGGAGAATCTTATCAAGACACTCTTATCTACTCCCTTTTCACCCTTTCTCTCCTCTCCCTCCCTCCCTCTCTCCCCTCCCCTCCCTCCTCTCCCTCCCCTTCCCTCCCTCCTCTCCCCTCCCCCCTCCCCTCCCTCCTCTCCCCTCCCCCTACCTCCCTCCTCTCCCCTCCCCCTCCCCTTTGCTCCCCCAGACTGCAGGGAATCAGGTGAGGGTGCAGCCGTACTTTGTATCTCAGAACTTCCGCACTGTACTGCGTTGGGGAGAGGTGGACCCTGGAGGAGACGTCCTCTACAGTGTCTCTTACTCCAGGTGAGCGTCTTCAGCCTTCAGCCTGACTGCTGTGGTCACTGTGGTCTCTGGTGTGTTAGAGAGACTGTCACTGTGGTCTCTGGTGTGTTAGAGAGACTGTCACTGATGTCTCCTGGTGTGTTAGAGAGACTGTCACTGTGGTCTCTGGTGTGTTAGAGAGACTGTCACTGTGGTCTCTGGTGTGTTAGAGAGACTGTCACTGTGGTCTCTGGTGTGTTAGAGAGACTGTCACTGTGGTCTGTCTGGTGTGTTAGAGAGACTGACACTGTGGTCTCTGGTGTGTTGTGTGTGTAATGTGCAGGTTGTGTGTGTCCTCTCCAGATATGGAACACGGTTTGTTCCGAAGCTGGCCTGTCAGAACTTGACCACCCTGTTCTGTGACCTCAGCAGTGAGACCAACACAGACCCAACATCCAAGTACTGGGCTCAGGTGTACGCCCAATACTGAGCTGCTGGGGAAGACTGAAGACTTCATACCCCTGACAGACAGTTAGTGTTTTCTCTCCTCTCTCCTTCTGCTCTCCCCTCTCCTCTCTCCTCTCCTCTCCTCTCTCCTCCTCTTCTCTCTCCTCTCCTCTTCTCTCTCCTCTCTCCTGCTCTCCTCTTCTCTCTCTCTCTCCTCTCTCCTCTCCTCTCTCTCCTCTCCTCTCTCTCCTCTCCTCTCTTCTCTCCTCTCCTCTCTCCTCTCCTCTCCTCTCTCTCCTCTCCTCTCCTCTCTCCTCTCTCCTCTCCTCTCTCCTAAACTGTTGATTCCCACACCAAGTCTTCATTTTTAACCTCTAGAGCATCATAATAATCAAAACCAGCAACGAGCAAAACTGCCTCATCTTCTAATCTCCACATCTCTCTCTCTCTCCTCCCCCATCCCTCTCCCCATCCTCCCTCACCTCCTCCCCTCCCCCCAGCTGATCTGGGCCCTCCCACTCTGTCTGTACGTCAGTTGGATGGGTCTGTGGAGGTGACTTGTTCTCTCCCCCCTGAGGTAGAGGAGGTGTTGAATAACCTCACCCTCTCCTACTCCCATCCTGCTGCCTACTACAACCTCAACATCACTGGGAATGCTAATGTGAGCTCTCACGCTCTCTCACACACACACACACACACACACACACACAGACCTCTTGATCATTGTCTTGGCTGAGTTAGCTGTAGAGTCACAGTGATGTGTGTGTGATGACTGCTCTATCCTGGACCTCCACCTCTCTCTGCTCTGTCCTGGACCTCCACCTCTCTGCTCTGTCCTGGACCTCCACCTCTCTGCTCTATCCTGACCTCCACCTCTCTCTGCTCTGTCCTGGACCTCCCACCTCTCTCTGCTCTGTCCTGGACCTCCACCTCTCTCTGCTCTATCCTGGACCTCCACCTCTCTGCTCTGTCCTGGACCTCCACCTCTCTGCTCTGTCCTGGACCTCCACCTCTCTGCTCTGTCCTGGACCTCCACCTGCCTCTCCTCTCTCAGGTGCAGCAGAACTCCAGTGAGGTGTTTCACCTCCAAACAGCAGGGGGGTCAGAGGTGTGTGGCTCTGTGATGTACCGCCCCCACCTAGACCTGCACCGCTCCAGCCAGGAGGCCACCTTCTGCATCACTCCAGGTGAGCTAACCTGGCTGTACTGAGCCCTTCCTCACCTGTACTGAGTCTTCCTCACCTGTACTGAGTCTTCCTCACTGTACTGAGTCTTCCTCACCTGTACTGAGTCTTCCTCACCTGTACTGAGTCTTCCTCACCTGTACTGAGTCTTCCTCACCTGTACTGAGTCTTCCTCACCTGTACTAGAGGTCTTCCTCACCTGTACTGAGTCTTCCTCACCTGTACTGAGTCTTCCTCACCTGTACCCACACCAGCTAGTCCACTGTGTTACAGCTGCCCCCCCCCCCCTTTCTCACCCCACAGATAACCCTTGGCGGCCTGTTTCCATGGCTACTGTCGCTGGCCTGTCTCCTGGTGGGGTGTGTCCCCATAGTGACGGTGTTGGTGTGTCGCTATGTGAGGCAGAAGCCTTGACCCTCCAGCCTGCACGGTGAGGACACAGGGACAGGAAGTGACCTCAGTGTCATCCTGCCTGTGATGTCAGAAGGAACAGGAAAAGCAGTTTGAGTTGCAGGAAGTGAAAGACAGAGTGATGTCATGTTTGGTCTCAGTTCTGCTGTGGTACCACCAGAGTATCTGCTGCGTCTAACTCCATCCTCCATCTCCTGATCTCCAGAAAGTTACATCCAGCCAAGGCCCCCCTCACCTCCTCCAGCCACAGAAGGTCATCCCCTCCTTGGCTCAGGGCTGAGGGGCCCTGTCTGGGGGGGACAGAGGGGGCCAGGAAGCCCCCCCTCACCAGGCCCCAGGTCAGCAGGGACTCTGGCTGCTACGCCCCCCAGGATACGCCCTCCTCCACCCCCCCCTCTCTGGCAGGCAGGGGCCCCTCTCCCCCCCCCAGAGCCCCCCTCTCTGGCAGCAGGGGCCCCTCTCCCCCCAGAGCCCCCCTCTCTGGCAGCAGGGGCCCCTCTCCCCCAGAGCCCCCCTCTCTGGCAGCAGGGGCCCCTCTCCCCCCAGAGGCCCCCTTCCAGAAGACTCCGACAACAGCCTCCACTCCTCTACCATCTACAGCATGGTGGGGGGTCCAATCAGCCAGGGAGGGGGGGCCCATCCCCCCTGGGGCCCAGAGAGAGCCATACCCAGCTGTGTGTGTCGCCTGCAGGGGAGCCTCCCTTCCAGAGCCCCCTGAATCTGCCCTCCTTCTCTGGGCCAGACAGACACTCCTGCTCTGCCCCTGCTCTCTCACATCCAGGGAGGGTTTCCTCTCTCAAACCTGGCAAACCACTGGAGAGAGGGCACCCCCTGTTGTCAGACCTTCTCTGCATGGGGGATTCTGATTGGCTGGATCCTGAGGAGACTCGTGCATATGCCTCCCAGCATGCCCCCCTCCTCTGCCCCCCCAGAGCCCCGCGGCCCCCTGGGCCCCCCCTGGAGAGCCCTCATCGGGGGTACAAGCAGAGCTGGGTCCCTGGGAGGCTGGTGGAGGGAGACCAAGGCCACCCTTCCTCCCCTCTGGGGGGGAACCCCAAAGAGGGGGAGAGGGGGAGGAGAGGGAGGAGGGGGAGGAGGGGGAGGAGGGGGAGAGGAGGGGGAGGGACTGGACAAAATACACCTGATACCTCTAGAAGACCTGGGGAGTGCATGTACTGAACTGAATGTGTCTGTGATGGTTGTGTGTGTGTGTGTTATGATGAAGATGTGTGTGTGTGTGTGTGTGTGTGTGTCATGATGTGTGTGTGTGTCATGGTGTGTGTGTGTGTCTGTCATGATGAAGGTGTGTGTCATGGTGTGTGTGTGTCTGTCATGATGAAGGTGGTGTGTGTGTGTCATGGTGTGTGTGTGTCTGGCATGATGAAGGTGTGTCTGTAATTCTTTCCACCACCCTGAAGTTTGGCTCCGCCCTTATTTAGAGTCAGTATTTGGTTGGGCCGGCGTCATGGTAACGGTCTGCTGTCGATACCACGCCCGAGCTGTGCTGAGGAACAGCCAACAGGTTTGCCGTGACGACACACATGGTGACACGAGAGGCAGGATCTCCAGCTCTGGACACTTCTAACATCACAGGCCTGATCTTTGATATTCAAATGCATGAATCTGCGTCTAGATTGGTGAAATGTAAATGTGATGTCACATGAGATATACCAAGTACAGTATAATACTGAATCATGTCTGAATAAACACAACTGTAATGAATGATTCATGATAGTTCTTGCTTGTTTTCTCCTTAAGAAGATGTTTTGCTGGAGCAGATGTTTTAGATCTGAGCTTCTGGAAAGGCAAGAGAGAAAGACTGAATGAAACTGGCTGATTAGAGAGATGCAGGTAAGCAGCTGCTTCAGCAGCACTGAATGGATCCACAGTGACATCGACCTCTGACCTCTGACCTCTGAGGAAAACCAAGGAAAGATGAAGTGATGTGACCAAAACTGAGCCTGTGTGTGTGTGTGGAGGGTGTGTGTGGAGGGTGTGTGTGGAGGGTGTGTGTGGAGGGTGTGTGTGTGGAGGGTGTGTGTGGAGGGTGTGTGTGGAGGGTTGTGTGTGGAGGGTGTGTGTGGAGGGTGTGTGTGGAGGGTGTGTCTGTGGAGGGTGTGTGTGGAGGGTGTGTGTGGAGGGTGTGTGTGGAGGGTGTTGTGTGGAGGGTGTGTGTGGAGGGTTTGTGTGGAGGGTGTGTGTGGAGGGTGTGTGTGGAGGGTGTGTGTGGAGGGTGTGTGTGGAGGGTGTGTGTGGAGGGTGTGTGTGGAGGGTGTGTCTGTGTGTGGATGGTGTGTGTGAGAGGGTGTGTGTGGAGGGTGTGGTCTGTGTGTGGATGGTGTGTGTGTGTGTGTGGTAGGTGTGTGTGAGTGTGTATGTGTGTGGAGGGTGTGTGTGTGTGTGTGTGTGGTAGGTGTGTGTAGGTGTGTGTGTATGTGTGTGGAGGGTGTGTGTGTGTGTGTGTGTAGGTGTGTGTAGGTGTGTATGTGTGTGGAGGGTGTGTGTGTGTGTGTGTATGGAGGGTGTGTGTGTGTGGATGGTGTGTGTGTGTGTGTGTAGGTGTGTGTAGGTGTGTGTGTGAGTGTGTGTGTGAGTGAATGTGTGTTGTGTGGTAGGGTGTGTGTATGTGTGTGGATGGTGTATGTGTGTGTGTGTGGATCGGTATATGTGTGTGTGTGTATGGATGGTGTGTGTGGTGTGTGTGGATGGTGTGTGTGTGTATGGTGTGTGTGTGTGTGTGGATGGTGTATGTGTGTGTGTGTGGATGGTATATGTGTGTGTGTGTAGGATGGTGTGTGTGTGTGTGTGTGTGTATGGATGGTGTGTGTGTGTGTGTATGGTGTGTGTGTGTGTGTGTGTGTATGGAGGTGTGTTGTGGTGTGTGTGTGTGTATGGTGTGTGTGTGTGTGTGTGTGTGTGTATGTGTGTGGGATGGTGTATGTGTGTGTGTGTGTGTGGATGGTATATGTGTGTGTGTGTGTGTGTGTGTATGGTGTGTGTGTGTGTGTGTGTATGGTGTGTGTGTGTGTGTATGGTGTGTGTGTGTGTGTGTGTATGTGTGTGTGTGTGTGTGTGTGTGTGTATCAGATTAATAGAGATGGTGTTCAGCTGTTTAGCTGTGCCAGTCAGCTGGTTATTCTTAGTACTCTGCTGTCCTGTAAGAGGACAAGGCTGCACCTTCACATTCTACTGGGCTGAAATACCAGGACCAGGTGCGGGCCTTAAAAAAAACCACACACACACACACACACACACATGGACACACACACACACTCTCCTCACACACACACTAGCTGTAGTCTGCCTGACTGAGATCCATGGGTAATGAGACTGAACTGCAGACAAGCTGCAGGACTAATGAAAGATCACTGTACAAGGAGAATAATGGATGGGAGGAGGGAGGGGGGGAGGGGGGAGGAGGGGGGGAGGGGGGGAGGGGAGGGAAGAGGGGGAGGAGGGGGGGAAGAGGGGGAGGAGGGGATGAAATCCAACAAGGGAGAGAGAGGGGAAGGGGATGGGAGAAGAAAAGAGGAGAGAGAGGAGAAGATGAAGGAGGAGGAGACTACAAATATTATTTACAGGATAACGTGGTGTATGAATACATCCCATGACTAAAGACTTGCTTTGTGAGCATGTGCATGTGTTTGTGCATGTGTGATAATGCTTGATTTAGGACATGTGAAGATGTGTGTGTGTGTGTGTGTGTGTGTGTAGTGTATAATTAAAGTGAAGAAGAGAATAAGAAAGAGGAGGAGAAGGGAGGGAGAGGAGACAGAGGAGAGAGAGAGGGAGGAGGAGCACTGAGGAAGAGGCCTCAGAGAGGAGTGTGGTAACAGGGGAGGTGTGTGTGTGTGTGTGTGTGTGTGTGTGGTATACAGGGGAGGTGTGGGGGGGGTGCAGCAGTCTAAATTTACCACCTTAAGAATGAAGGGGCATTGTCCTGGACACATTCTGGCAAGCAAGGACATGTCCAGGGTCATCCTCTGTAGAGAGAGTGGAGGGAGGGAGGGAGGGAGGGATGGGAGGGGAGAGAGGGAGGGAGGGAGGGAGGAGGGAGGAGAGAGGGAGGGAGGGAGGGAGAGATAGAGGGAGGGTGGGAGAGGGAGGGAGGGAGGGAGGGAGGGCGGAGAGGGAGGGAGGGAGGGAGGGAGAGGGAGGGAGGAGGGAGGG
>CM059322.1:269297-301797 GCA_030340685.1 Protosalanx chinensis
TGGTCCTGGGTCCTGGACTCTGGGTCTGGTCCTGCTCCTGAGTCTTGGCCCTGGTCCTGGTTCTTGGTCCTGACCAACACACAGCTCTACACTGCAGCTCTACACTGCAGCTCTACACTGCAGCTCTACACTGTAACTCTACACTGCAGCTCTACACTGCAGCTCTACACTGTAACTCTACACTGCAGCTCTACACTGTAACTCTACACTGCAGCTCTACACTGCAGCTCTACACTGCAGCTCTACACTGCAGCTCTACACTGTAACTCTACACTGCAGCTCTACACTGTAACTCTACACTGCAGCTCTACACTGCAGCTCTACACTGTAACTCTACACTGCAGCTCTACACTGCAGCTCTACACTGTAACTCTACACTGCAGCTCTACACTGTACTCTACACTGCAGCTCTACACTGCAGCTCTACACTGCAACTCTACACTGCAGCTCTACACTGTAACTCTACACTGTAACTCTACACTGTAACTCTACACTGCAGCTCTACACTGTAACTCTACACTGCAGCTCTACACTGTAACTCTACACTGTAACTCTACACTGCAGCTATACACTGCAGCTCTACACTGCAGCTCTACACTGTAACTCTACACTGCAACTCTACACTGTAACTGTACACTGTAGCTCTACAATGTAACTCTACACTGCAGCTCTACACTGTAACTCTACACTGTAGCTCTACATTGTAACTCTACACTGTAACTCTACACTGTAACTCTACACTGCAACTCTACACTGTAACTCTACACTGTAGCTCTACAATGTAACTCTACACTGCAGCTCTACACTGTAACTCTACACTGCAACTCTACACTGTAATTACACTATAACTCTACACTGTAACTCTACACTGCAGCTCTACACTGCAGCTCTACACTGTAACTCTACACTGCAGCTCTACATTGTAACTCTACACTGTAACTCTACACTGCAGCTCTACACTGTAACTCTACACTGCAGCTCTACACTGCAGCTCTACACTGCAGCTCTACATTGTAACTCTACACTGCAGCTCTACATTGTAACTCTACACTGCAGCTCTACATTGTAACTCTACACTGCAGCTCTACACTGTAACTCTACACTGCAGCTCTACACTGCAGCTCTACATTGTAACTCTACACTGTAACTCTACACTGCAGCCTCTACACTGCAGCTCTACATTGTAACTCTACACTGCAGCTCTACACTGTAACTCTACACTGCAGCTCTACACTGCAGCTCTACACTGCAGCTCTACACTGTAACTCTACACTGTAACTCTACACTGCAGCTCTACACTGCAGCTCTACACTGTAGCTCTACAATGTACTCTACACTGCAGCTCTACACTGTAACTCTACACTGCAACTCTACAATGTAACTCTACACTGTAACTCTACACTGTAGCTCTACAATGTAACTCTACACTGCAGCTCTACACTGTAACTCTACACTGCAACTCTACACTGCAGCTCTACACTGTAACTCTACACTTTAACTCTACACTGTAACTCTACACAGCAACTCTACACTGTAACTCTACACTGTAACTCTACACTTTAACTCTACACTGTAACTCTACACTGTAACTCTACACTGTAACTCTACACTGCAGCTCTACACTGTAACTCTACACTGTAACTCTACACTGTAACTCTACACTGTAACTCTACACTTTAACTCTACACTGCAACTCTACACTTTAACTCTACACTGCAACTCTACACTTTAACTCTACACTGTAACTCTACACTCTAACTCTACACTGTAACTCTACACTTTAACTCTACACTGTAACTCTACACTGTAACTCTACACTGTAACTCTACACTGTAACTCTACACTGTAACTCTACACTGTAACTCTACACTTTAACTCTACACTGTAACTCTACACTGTAACTCTACACTGTAACTCTACACTGTAACTCTACACTTTAACTCTACACTGTAACTCTACACTGTAACTCTACACTGCAGCTCTACACTGCAACTCTACACTGTACCTCTACACTTTAACTCTACACTGTAACTCTACACTTTAACTCTACACTGTAACTCTACACTGTAACTCTACACTGTAACTCTACACTTTAACTCTACACTGTAACTCTACACTGTAACTCTACACTGTAACTCTACACTGTAACTCTACACTTTAACTCTACACTGCAACTCTACACTGCAACTCTACACTTTAACTCTACACTGTAACTCTACACTGTAACTCTACACTGTAACTCTACACTGTAACTCTACACTTTAACTCTACACTGTAACTCTACACTTTAACTCTACACTGTAACTCTACACTGTAACTCTACACTGTAACTCTACACTTTAACTCTACACTGTAACTCTCACTGTAACTCTACACTGTAACTCTACACTGTAACTCTACACTGTAACTCTACACTGCAGCTTCACTCAGTCTGGCTTGTGGCCTTTCTTTCTCCAACAAATGAATCCTTGTTCGTCTTTTACATGTGTCACTTATCTCAGATGGATCTAGTTCTACTCTCATGTCACTTTCTCTTCATCTTCCATGAGCACGACTAATAAAATGTGAAGATGAAAGATAATTTTCTGACGAGCGAGTTTTTATTAAGAACAGAACGACCGCAGAGCGACTTTAACGAGCCGCCACACACACAGGGAAGTGGAGAGCAGCGTGTAATGTGTGTGTGTAGAGTGACATCACATCCTGTTCAACCTGCCCGCTTTATTTCATGATTGCATTAGATTCCTCATTAGGCTGAAGGGAACCTTCCTGGCTTTTGATAAAGCAAAGCAATTCCAGCAGCAGCAACACTTCCAAATGACTGTTATACATCATGTTACTCTCTCCCTCTGCACAGCTGGGATGCTCACATTGGATTGTCTTGTTGACCGTTTACCAGCTGACATTACAGACCTTGAACCTGCAGACACCAGCGCCATCTAGCGGCTGAAAGAGATGGTGAACCAAAATATACACACTGGAAAAGGGGTGTGCGATCCTGGGTTTCAGATGTTCCCCTGCTCCAGCACACCTGATTCTAAAGATTGGGTTGTTATCAAGCTCTGTGGAAGCCTGATGATTAGTATCAGGTGTGCTGGAGCAGGGAAACCTCTAAAACCTTCAGGACAGCGGCCCTCGAGGACCAGGATTGCCCACTCCTGCACTAGAAGGTACACACTGTACAGTCACTGCTGCGCAGGTAACACTTCTTTATCAATGAAAGAAATATTATTATTATAGTTGTCAAGTCGAACTTCATCCCAAATGTGTGTAAGCATCTATGCTAAGTTGATAAGGATAACCTCACACCACCTCACACCACCTCACACCACCTCACAACACCTCACACCACCTCACACCACCTCACACCACCTCACACCACCTCACACCACCTCACACCACCTCACACCACCTCACACCACCTCACACCACCTCACACCACCTCACACCACCTCACACCACCTCACACCACCTCACACCACCTCACACCACCTCACACCACCTCACACCATCTCACACCACCTCACAGGGTGCAGAGTGGGTGCAGAGTGGGTGCAGAGTAGGTGCAGAGTGGGTGCAGAGTGGGTGCAGAGTAGGTGCAGAGTGGGTGCAGAGTGGGTGCAGAGTGGGTGCAGAGCTGTCAGGGTGTAACTGACTGTACATTCTAATGACGGCCTACATGAAACATCATCTGAGTAAACATGAGGGGATTTACTGAGAGCTTCTCTGATGTTTATGCTTATTAGTGTACTTATAGTGCATTCAAACACTGTAGAAGCTACTATACGGTATGATTGAGGAGGAAACATATATTTGATCCTTTCTAATTGGGTGCGTGTTACTTTATGATAACGGCATGTATTTAGTGTGTGTGCTCTTGCATTCTGGAGTAGATTTAATTTAGCCTTGTTTGTGATTTTTGCATTAAAGTGAGCAGGATTCACTGTGAGACTCAGGAATTTCTCACGCTAATAAATGAAGGAGAATCTGCCCTCCTGTCCTCTACAGTTAATGGACGAGGCGTAGATACAGAGATTAAAGTTTTATGGAGTTATAAAGAGCCAATCCCACAAATCACAGAACGTGTTTTTACCAGAACGTTGACAGTTAGTCTTATGCCAAAGTTTATTTTTTTATATATATCTAGTTATTTTTTATTTTATTTTTTGTATCAAACTTGAGTCCTGTTTGTATGTGTTGGTTAGAAAATGACTACGAGCTAATAAAATCATTGTATATTGGGCCTAAGCTGAGCTGGGATGCTTTTGGAGCCTAAAGGGTTAGGGGCTACATTTATGATGTCACAAATGTTGCTATTCTAAACTGAGCATTTTACAGCAGCTGTTTCTGTGTGTGAGGCTCAATGGGCTGTGAGATTCACTGTATGTCCATTTTACCCCCCAAATTGTCCTTATGCAACTATAAGGTCAAATCAGTGTTGCTGTGAATCCTGCCTTTAAAGTCAAACTGCTAACAAAGAACAATATTATTTCAAAACATCTTTGTTTTGGTTTCTCTCAAGTTTTAATGAGTCATTGTTGAGTCTTTCCTCTTCAGTAGAGTACAGTGAGATATTGGACAGTCAGAACGGTGAATCGTGACAACACACTTGCATACATGCTAGGAATGAGCTTTGTGGGCAGGTTATCTCAGTGTCCCCTGAACAGTCATCAAGCAGTGGCAGAATCACACAGAATACAGTCCTGATCATAACATCTGTACTGAGACATCACAGTCCTGATCATAACATCTGTACTGAGACATCACAGTCCTGATCATAACATCTGTTACTGAGACATCACAGTCCTGATCATAACATCTGTACTGAGACATCACAGTCCACATCATAACATCTGTACTGAGACATCACAGTCCTGATCATAACATCTGTACTGAGACATCACAGTCCACATCATAACATCTGTACTGAGACATCACAGTCCTGATCATAACATCTGTACTGAGACATCACAGTCCTGATCATAACATCTGTACTGAGACATCACAGTCCACATCATAACATCTGTACTGAGACATCACAGTCCTGATCATAACATCTGTACTGAGACATCACAGTCCACATCATAACATCTGTACTGAGACATCACAGTCCACATCATAACATCTGTACTGAGACATCACAGTCCACATCATAACATCTGTACTGAGACATCACAGTCCACATCATAACATCTGCACTGAGACATCACAGTCCTGATCATAACATCTGTACTGAGACATCACAGTCCACATCATAACATCTGTACTGAGACATCACAGTCCTGATCATAACATCTGTACTGAGACATCACAGTCCACATCATAACATCTGTACTGAGACATCACAGTCCACATCATAACATCTGTACTGAGACATCACAGTCCACATCATAACATCTGTACCTGAGTGCTGCACAGCTGGAATGTAGAACATCATGAACTTATGTTGTCGCACCAGCAGGACCATCAATAAGACACACCTCTGTACTGTGATATCACATGATACCAGTCAACACCTCTGTACTGTGATATCACATGATACCAGTCAACACCTCTGTACTGTGATATCACATGATACCAGTCAACACCGCTGTACTGTGATATCACATGATACCAGTCAACACCTCTGTACTGTGATATCACATGATACCAGTCAACACCTCTGTACTGTGATATCACATGATACCAGTCAACACCTCTGTACTGTGATATCACATGATACCAGTCAACACCTCTGTACTGTGATATCACATGATACAGTCAACACCCCCATACTGTGATATCACATGATACCAGTCAACACCTCTGTACTGTGATATCACATGATACCAGTCAACACCTCTGTACTGTGATATCACATGATACCAGTCAACACCGCTGTACTGTGATATCACATGATACCAGTCAACACCGCTGTACTGTGATATCACATGACACCAGTCAACACCTCTGTACTGTGATATCACATGATACCAGTCAACACCGCTGTACTGTGATATCACATGATACCAGTCAACACCTCTGTACTGTGATATCACATGATACCAGTCAACACCTCTGTACTGTGATATCACATGATACCAGTCAACACCTCTGTACTGTGATATCACATGATACCAGTCAACACCTCTGTACTGTGATATCACATGATACCAGTCAACACCTCTGTACTGTGATATCACATGATACCAGTCAACACCTCTGTACTGTGATATCACATGATACCAGTCAACACCTCTGTACTGTGATATCACATGACACCAGTTGACAGCCCCAAGATGATGACATCACCAGGATTTCCTGTTTCTCATCAGATCCTTAAATAAAAGTTTTCTGTAATTGTTGTTTTGGCAAATTAATTTAGATGTTTAGATGTGGGCAGTTTAACAGTTGCTACAAATCGCTTCAGTTATACTGTGAGATCTGAAATCCATCAGATTATGATGAGTGATTTGAACAAAGACAATATCATTCTGTATCCTACTGTACAGTGCAGTACAGGGCTCCTCCCACCACTAACACACTGTACAGTGCAGTACAGGGCTCCTCCCACCACTAACACACTGTACAGTGCAGTACAGGGCTCCTCCCACCACTAACACACTGTACAGTGCAGTAGAGGGCTCCTCCCACCACTAACACACTGTACAGTGCAGTAGAGGGCTCCTCCCACCACTAACACACTGTACAGTGCAGTACAGGGCTCCTCCCACCACTAACACACTGTACAGTGCAGTAGAGGGCTCCTCCCACCACTAACACACTGTACAGTGCAGTACAGGGCTCCTCCCACCACTAACACACTGTACAGTGCAGTACAGGGCTCCTCCCACCACTAACACACTGTACAGTGCAGTAGAGGGCTCCTCCCACCACTAATACACTGTACAGTGCAGTACAGGGCTCCTCCCACCACTAACACACTGTACAGTGCAGTACAGGGCTCCTCCCACCACTAACACACTGTACAGTGCAGTAGAGGGCTCCTCCCACCACTAACACACTGTACAGTGCAGTACAGGGCTCCTCCCACCACTAAAACACTCCTGTCTCCATACACACATGCTCAATGTGCACGCTCTCACATGCACTTACACACTTACACTTCATAACACACATGCACCCCTAAACACACACGTGCACACACACTAGGGCTGTCAAAACTGCTCAAAAATGACGTCCAAATATTCCAATATTCCCCACACATGTATTCGAATTTATTCGAGTTTCCGGTTGCGCATTAGGCACGTCAAAAACAGGACAAATTAATACAACGAGACATAACTACTTGTATGCGTAATATATTTAAGTTAATTTAACAACATATTACCTACACAAAAATAAGTAGATGAACTAATGACCAAGACCGCAGACCTTGGCCTCTCGCTCGCACACACTCACTTTTTCTTTCTCTCTCTCTCCTGCACTGTCGCGCTCTCTGCGCATAGCGATTTAAATGAACGACAACAATAAACAAATGCTGAGTGTTCATCAAGTTTTGTGCAAGACATTTAAGGTCGCGATTTTTTTTTTCGTTTTTAAACACTATTCGAATATATATTCGAATGTAGAATATCCGTTGACAGCCCTAACACACACACACTCACACGCACACTTCAATCCCTAATTCTCCAGAGAGCTAAGCTCTTCTAGTTCCTGTGAGCTGAACCCTGAACCTCAGGGGGTAGAGGATAAGAGAGGGGAGGAGGGGGGGTAGGAGTGGAGGGGGGGGGGGGGGAGAGGAAAGGGGTGACCAAGCCTGACTGGCTGGATGTAAATAAGGCCTTGTTAGAGAAGTGTGATCCTCAGCCTGGTGATGGTCTTATATGGGATGTCACCATGACTGCACCCCCTCCCTCCCCTGACAGACAGCATCCTGGGGGTCCTGCACCAGTATGTGCTGGACAGACAGCATCCTGCACCAGTCTGTGCTGGACAGACAGCATCCTGGGGGTCCTGCACCAGTCTGTGCTGGACAGACAGCATCCTGCACCAGTCTGTGCTGGACAGACAGCATCCTGGGAGTCCTGCACCAGTCTGTGCTGGACAGCATCCTGGGAGTCCTGCACCAGTCTGTGCTGGACAGACAGCATCCTGGGAGTCCTGCACAGTCTGTGCTGGACAGACAGCATCCTGGGAGTCCTGCACCAGTCTGTGCTGGACAGACAGCATCCTGGGGGGTCCTGCACCAGTCTGTGCTGGACAGACAGCATCCTGGGAGTCCTGCACCAGTCTGTGCTGGACAGACAGCATCCTGGGAGTCCTGCACCAGTCTGTGCTGGACAGACAGCATCCTGGGAGTCCTGCACCAGTCTGTAGACAGGCCTGCTTGTGGTGAATGATGAGTCCATGTCCTGTATTCAGGCACAACTACATTTCCCTTCAATCCTTGTGTTGTAAGCTTGCAACCCTCCCTCCTCCTCCCTCTCCCCCTCCTCCTCCTTCCTTCTCTTCACTTCTCTTCCTACTTCTCTTCCCTACTCCTCTTCCCTCTTTATCCTCCCTCCTCCTCCCTCCTCCTCCTCCTCCCTCCTCCTCCCTCCTCCTCCCTCCTCCTCCCTTCCTCCTCCCTCCTCCTCCCTCCTCCTCCCTCCTCCTCCTCCCTCCTCCTCCTCTCCTCCCTCCTCCTCCCCTCCTCCTCCCTCCTCCTCTTCCCCTCTTCCCTCTTCTCCTCCCTCCTCCTCCTCCTCCCTCCTCCTCCCTCCTCCTCCCTCCTCCTCCCCCTCCTCCTCCTCCCCTCCTCCTCCTCCCTCCTGAGTATTGGAGGCACATTTGGAGTCCTGGTCATTGTCCACAGGCCCCTCCTCCCCTCCCCTCCCCCTCCCCTCCCCCCCCCCCCCCCCCCACGAGAGGTCACACAGTGCTGCGAGGTGTCCCGTTGAGAGCCACTGCCTTGGAGCAGGGCGTGGCACAGGGCGTGGTTCCGGGCGTGGCCAGGCGGGGGGAGGCCACACCCACCTCAAACACTTCGTGGATCGCTTTCCGGAAACAGTGGAAGTTGTAATCTATCAGACCTGGAAGATCCAATCAGAGATGTGACATCAATCACAGTCAGTACATGAATCCTGTTTATATCTAGATCTACTCTGTAAACTGTGTTTCTGCTGCTGTGTTTCTGCTGCTGTGTTTCTGCTGCTGTGTTTCTGCTGCTGTGTTTCTGCTGCTGTGTTTCTGCTGCTGTGTTTCTGCTGCTGTGTTTCTGCTGCTGTGTATGACCTTTGACCTTCAGGCAGGTGTATGTGTGTCCGACCTTTGACCTTCAGGCAGGTGTGTGTGTGACCTTTGACCTTCAGGCAGGTGTGTGTGTGACCTTTGACCTTCAGGCAGGTGTGTGTGTGACCTTTGACCTTCAGGCAGGTGTGTGTGTGACCTTTGACCTTCAGGCAGGTGTGTGTCTGACATTTGACCTTTGCGTTCGAAGCTCTCCTCTCGCAGGATGCAGACCAGGGCCAGGAACCTGGTGACCTCCTTCAGGTACAGCACAGTGGTGTTGTTCAGCTTGATGATGGCTAGAGACTCCTTATCATAGGCACTGCCACTCCCATCTTCCTTCAGCCTGCACACACACACACACACACACACACTCTCTGAATAACCAGGCCTGAAGGTGCTGTGTGTCTATGGTGTGGTGAGGGATGTGTGTCGGTCTGAGGTGAGGTAGAGTTTGTTTGGTGTGTGTGTGTATGTTGCATGGTGTGATTCCAGCAGACTCACCCGTAGATACAGGAGACGTCTATAACCACATCGATCATGTCACAGCACAGTTCATAAGACTGCATGTCCACAGGAGAGCTGTCTGTAGCGATGTAGATCTTACTGACCACATCAAACAGGAACGCCTTCTCTATCCCAGAGTTCTGTTCCAGAACAGACACCAGAGGAGAAGAGAGGGGGAGGAGAGAGGGAGGAGAGAGGAGAGGAGAGAGGAGAGAAGATGGAGTAAGAGGTGGAGAGAAAGGACACAAGGGGGGGAGGGGAGAGGGAGGAGAGGAGAGAGGAGAGTGAGAGGAAGAGAGATATGAAGGAGAAAGAGGAAAAGAGAGATGAGAGGAAGATAGAGATGAGGGAGAGAAAGAGAGAGAGAGGGAGAGAGAGGGAGAGAGGAAAGTGACACTTGTTAGATCAGATTAATTTGTCCCTTCCTATGTACATTTCCAGATCACTTTACATTCCTCCGCCTCTCCTGCCAGCGATCCTCCAGGCCGTTCAGCAGAAGGACTTTCATAATGAATTATTGAGCTGCTCATTTAGAACCTACAGTGAATCATCTCCAACCATGACTCATGTGTAGAGCAGAAGGTGTCCCAGGGCTGGAGTCACTGTTCAAGCTTACAGCAGCAGCAAGACCACACACACACACACACACACAGAGACATACAGAGAGAAACACACAGACACACACACAGAGAAACACACATGTACGTACAGATATGAAGATGTTCAGCAGGTTCTCCAGCGTGGGCAGCTGAGGGATGAGTTTCTGAACCACCTTGCTGAAGGCCTCAAAGATGGAGTGGTCATATATACTGGTCAGGTAGAAACTAGAGAGGAGAGAGAGGGGGAGGAGGGAGGAGGGTAGGGGGTGAGAAGAGGACAGGAAGAGAGAGGGAGAGAAAAAGTAGGGGGCGAGAGATGTCAGTAGTGTAAGAATCAATCCCAATTGTCATTACCCCTTAGTCTTACCCCTTAGTTGTATCTTTAACTAGGGTGAAGGCTAAGAAATGGGAGGGGACTTGGTTCTGGTCACAGGATCATACTACATCACTAGCTGACTGCTTCATCACCAGAAGTATCAATCATCCAAAACTTACAAGATGGTGTTTGCAAGTGTGTGTCTGTCTGAGTGGTTATTGATGCATTCTCAGCTAAGGCATGTCCTGTTACTTGCTGTAAGTCGCTAAGTGTGTGTGTGTGTGTGTGTGTGTGTACCTGAGGTGCAGTTTCTCCAGGGCAGCATCAGCCAGGTCATCGTTGGCCCTCTGGTGGATGTCCCTCTGGGTCTCGATCTTGTGGTCGTCAGACAGACCGTCCACCTTGTGGATGAACACCTCAAAGTTGATGTCAGGGTTCACTCTGTAGGCCCGAGAGACCGTGAGGTGGAGCCTGCAAAGTGCTTCCACATAGTCATCCTAGAGGACACACACACACCCACACACACACACACACACCCACAGAACAGAAGATTCAGATGTACTTCTCAGACTAGTCTGAAGTAATGAAACACTTCAACACCAACAGAGTTTAGTGCAGGGGGTAGGGAACCCTGGTCCTCGAGAGCCGTAGTCCTGAAGGTTTCGGATGTTGCCCTGCTCCAGCACACCTGATTCAAATGAAGGGTCGTTATCAAGCTCTGTGGAAGCCTCATTATTAGAATCAGGTGTGCTGGAGGAGGGACTATGGACTACGGCTCTAGAGGACCAGGGTGCCCTACTCCTGGGTTAGAGGATTAAACACAGTAAAGTATGAGGTCACCATCGTCATGACAACATTCAGATTTGTCTGGATTGCCTATCACTGACTGCGATCACTATCATATTAGATTTACATACGCAATCATTTTCTGATTATATTTATAAAACGCAATCATTATCAATTTAGATTTACATACGCAATCATTATCGGATTAGATGCATACATGAAGTAATTACCAGATTAGATGTACATTTGTGATAGAGCCCAACCGATATATTGGTGAGCTGATATCTTCCGCTGATATGAAGCATTATCTAAACTATTGGTATTGGCATTTATAATATCCCATAAGTAAATGTAAAAAATATAAAAACTGACAAAACACCTTTCAACCACATAATGAGTGCTGCCGTTCCACGGTTTGTCCACTAGAGGGCGTTCAACAACTCCTTTGAGGGCAACACTCATGTTAAGAATACAGTGAACCCTCCAACCAGCTGATCCAGAGTCAGCCAGAGTGAACCAGTTACCCAACACTGACGTCACAGGTGACATGAGTGGGTTCATGTTGCCAAATGTCACTAGTCAGACATCCACAATATCTGTATCAATATCTGCCTTAAAAATCCTTTGTCCGTCAGGTTCAGATATGTTATAGACAATGATAGAATATGGGGATGAGGTACAGCTCAGTGGTAGAACATGGGGATGAGGTACAGCTCAGTGGTAGAACATGGGGATGAGGTACAGCTCAGTGGTAGAACATGGGGATGAGGTACAGCTCAGTGGTAGAACATGGGGATGAGGTACAGATCAGTGGTAGAACATGGGGATGAGGTACAGATCAGTGGTAGAACATGGGGATGAGGTACAGCTCAGTGGTAGAACATGGGGATGAGGTACAGCTCAGTGGTAGAACATGGGGATGAGGTACAGCTCAGTGGTAGAACATGGGGATGAGGTACAGCTCAGTGGTGGAACATGGGGATGAGGTACAGCTCAGTGGTGGAACATGGGGATGAGGTACAGCTCAGTGGTAGAACATGGAGATGAGGTACAGCTCAGTGGTAGAACATGGGGATGAGGTACAGCTCAGTAGTAGAACATGGGGATGAGGTACAGCTCAGTGGTAGAACATGGGGATGGCCTTCTTCTATGGTGCTTAAGATATAAGTGATATAAAAACAGCTGAGATGTAAGGAGCCTTAATGACATCAGTGTTTATTTCACCTGAGCGTCGATGACAAAGATCAGAGCCCCGGTTCCTCTGAAGATCATCTCGTAGTCGAAGGTGGGATCAAAGAAGTCCACCTGACCAGGGAAGTCCCAGATCTGGAAGTTTACAAAGGAGCTGCTGGAGATGTCGTCTTTGTAGATCTTGTTGGTGCTCTCCAGGAACAGAGTCTCATTAGGGGACATCTTGTGGAACACCACCTGGAACAGACAGAGGGGAGTAAGAAGGGTGGGTCTACATCAGAGGGGTGCTCTAGATCAGAAGGGTGGGTCTAGATCAGAAGGGTGGTCTAGATCAGAAGGGTGGGTCTAGATCAGAGAGGTGGGTCTAGATCAGAGAGGTGGGTCTAGATCAGAAGGGTGGGTCTAGATCAGAGGGTGGGTCTAGATCAGAAGGGTGGGTCTAGATCAGACAGGTGGTCTAGATCAGAAGGGTGGGTCTAGATCAGATGGGTGGGTCTACATCAGAGGGGTGGGTCTAGATCAGAGGGGTGCTCTAGATCAGAAGGGTGGGTCTAGATCAGAGGGGTGCTCTAGATCAGAAGGGTGGGTCTAGATCAGAAGGGTGGGTCTAGATCAGAAGGGTGGTCTAGATCAGAAGGGTGGGTCTAGATCAGAGGGGTGGGTCTAGATCAGAAGGGTGGTCTAGATCAGAAGGGTGGGTCTAGATCAGAGAGGTGGGTCTAGATCAGAAGGGTGGTCTAGATCAGAAGGGTGGGTCTAGATCAGAAGGGTGGGTCTAGATCAGAGAGGTGGGTCTAGATCAGAAGGGTGGTCTAGATCAGAAGGGTGGGTCTAGATCAGAGAGGTGGGTCTAGATCAGAAGGGTGGGTCTAGATCAGAAAGGTGGGTCTAGATCAGAGAGGTGGGTCTAGATCAGAGGGGTGGGTCTAGATCAGAGGGGTGGGTCTAGATCAGAAGGTTGGGTCTAGATCAGAGGGGTGGGTCTAGATCAGAGGGGTGGGTCTAGATCAGAGGGGTGGGTCTAGATCAGAGGGGTGGGTCTAGATCAGAGGGGTGGGTCTAGATCAGAGGGGTGGGTCTAGATCAGAGGGGTGGGTCTAGATCAGAAGGGTGGGTCTAGATCAGAAAGGTGGGTCTAGATCAGAGAGGTGGGTCTAGATCAGAGAGGTGGGTCTAGATCAGAGATACAATATCACCTGTAGTCTGGTCACATGACTACAATATCACCTGTAGTCTGGTCACATGACTACAATATCACATGTAGGCTGGTCACATGACCAGAGGCATGGTGTCAGAAGAGTGTAACATGTCTATCATTCTGCACATGCTCAGTGTGTGTTTACACTTCCTTCCCATTCCAACGTTTGAGCTGGTCTTTAAGCATAAATAATTCAGTCTCTAACAAAAATAAAAACATCTGTACTCACTATGAATGTTTTATTTACAGTGTCAAGTGTAATTTTTAGCATTATAGTGTAAATTGTGGTGTACTTTGTTTGTGTGTGTGTGTGGCCTTGTGCAAATTCTGCAACTTCTTTTCTGCTGCCCGTCTTGGCCAGGACTCCCTGTGAGAAGAGTTACTGTAACTCAATGGGACCTTCCTGGTGAAATAAAGGTTAAATAAAATACAAAAATAAAATAAAAAAGTGTGTGTGTGTGCGTGTGTGTGTGTGTTTTTGTGTGTGTGTGTGTGTGTGTGTGCGTCTGTGTGTGTGTGTTCTGGTCAACAATATTCTGGAAACAGGATGACTGCTGCTCTGTACTAACATGGAGACCCAGCTCAGTGGAAGGACAATGATGGAGGACAGTGATGGAGGGTAGGGATGGAGGGTAGGGATGGGGGACAGGGATGGAGGACAGGGATGGAGGGTAGGGATGGAGGGTAGGGATGGGGGACAGGGATGGAGGACAGGGATGGAGGGTAGGGATGGAGGGTAGGGATGGAGGGTAGGGATGGGGGACAGGGATGGAGGACAGGGATGGAGGACAGGGATGGAGGGTAGGGATGGAGGACAGGGATGGAGGGTAGGGATGGAGGACA
This sequence comes from Protosalanx chinensis, assembly GCA_030340685.1. Taxonomy (NCBI): domain Eukaryota; kingdom Metazoa; phylum Chordata; class Actinopteri; order Osmeriformes; family Salangidae; genus Protosalanx; species Protosalanx chinensis. Next base: position 283,948 of record CM059322.1, read on the forward strand.
GGGATGGAGGGTAGGGATGGAGGACAGTGAAAGAGGACAGGGATGGAGGACAGGGATGGAGGACAGGGATGGAGGACAGGGATGGAGGACAGGGATGGAGGACAGGGATGGAGGGTAGGGATGGAGGACAGTGAAAGAGGACAGGGATGAAGGGTAGGGATGGAGGACAGTGAAAGAGGACAGGGATGGAGGGTAGGGATGGAGGACAGGGATGGAGGACAGGTATGGAGGACAGGTATGGAGGACAGGTATGGAGGACAGGGATGGAGGACAGGTATGGAGGACAGGGATGGAGGACAGGGATGGAGGACAGGGATGGAGGACAGGGATGGAGGGTAGGTATGGAGGACAGGGATGGAGGACAGGGATGGAGGGTAGGGATGGAGGACAGGGATGGAGGACAGGGATGGAGGACAGGGATGGAGGACAGGGATGGAGGACAGGTATGGAGGGTAGGGATGGAGGACAGTGAAAGAGGACAGGGATGGAGGGTAGGGATGGAGGACAGGGATGGAGGACAGGTATGGAGGACAGGTATGGAGGACAGGTATGGAGGACAGGGATGGAGGACAGGTATGGAGGACAGGGATGGAGGACAGGGATGGAGGACAGGGATGGAGGGTAGGTATGGAGGACAGGGATGGAGGGTAGGGATGGAGGACAGGGATGGAGGACAGGGATGGAGGACAGGGATGGAGGACAGGTATGGAGGACAGGGATGGAGGGTAGGGATGGAGGACAGGGATGGAGGACAGGGATGGAGGACAGGGATGGAGGACAGGGATGGAGGACAGGTATGGAGGACAGGGATGGAGGACAGGGATGGAGGACAGGGATGGAGGACAGGGATGGAGGACAGGTATGGAGGACAGGGATGGAGGACAGGTATGGAGGACAGGGATGGAGGACAGGGATGGAGGACAGGGATGGAGGGTAGGGATGGAGGACAGGGATGGAGGACAGGGATGGAGGACAGGGATGGAGGACAGGGATGGAGGACAGGGATGGAGGACAGGTATGGCTGCTCAGGGTTCGAGTTCTTACTGCTGGGAGCCACTGTGTGGTCAGTAGGACTGTCAGATGGAGTCATTTACCAGACGCTCTTATCTAGAGAGACTTACAGTAAGTACAGGGACATTCCCCCCTGAGGCAAGTAGGGTGAAGTGCCTTGCCCAAGGACACAACATCATGTTGGCACAGCCAGGGTTTAAACCAGGGACCTTCTGATTACTCCCTAACCACTAAGCCACCTGGGTTAGTGTTTCTGGAACTGCTTACTAGATCCAGCCTGTTACAGCTGGTGTGTCAGCTGATGATGGGATTATAATGATAACAGTGTTATCATAATGATAACAGCATCACTAGTTAAGTACCTTAAGGTCCTGATGAAACACAGTTTAATGTTACTGGAGTTCCTCTGTAGCTGGTATCACAGCTCTGTGTTAAGATAGCAGGTGTTATTTCATAATCTTTACCTTCTGAATAGATGATTTTCCGCTTCTTCTCAGGCCCATGAGCAGGATCCTGGGCTGACTGTCAGAAGGTGCTGGACCTTCCTCACCTTCCTCCTCCTCCTCTTCTCCATATCCAAAGTCTTTAGGGAAGGAGTCAGGCAGCGGGTCCACCTCGTACTGACTGGACATGTTGACCCTCCTCACCCTCCTCACCCTCCTCACCCCTACAGACCTCCCGGGTCTACACACCTTGTCCTCCCGGGTCTACAGCCCTTGTCCTCCCGGGTCTACAGATGGAAATCCTTCTAACATGCAGTTAGTTCAAACATGTTAAATCAGACATGGAGGATCCGTCAACACTCTGCTTCCCTTTACAAGAGAAACTTGCTCTTAGACCCGCCCCTCCCTCGTATGTCATTGGATGCTGTGCAAGCGGAGTGGTTACTGATTGGTCAGTGAGGATGTCACTCTGCAGAAGACTGATCTGCTCGTGCTGAGTCACATGTTTCACTGTCACGTGACTACATGGACTCTCCACCTCAGCACTCTAACATGAGATAAATAAATACTGTTAGTTTGTTCTTATTGAGTAAATCCAGATTCAGTGAACTGCAGCTGTTAAGAGTAAATGTGCGGTGAATGTTTATGTTTACAGTGATATTGAGGTGCAGGGAAGAAAATGTTTCGATTTCTACATTCTAACATTCAAAAGTAGTTTAGTGTCCAGGATGTCATGACACATTATAACCACACGATGGCGCCACACACAAGACTCCAGTTCACGCATGCGCTGTTTGCAGCGTCATTTTTGTTAATAATAAATTTCCAGAAAGCCTGCCACATTTATTAGTATTAACAACTGTCACAACATGAGATAAAGTGAGAACATGAGTTTAGTTTTCAAAAAACGGATTTGGCTGATGAAGAACTGTTTACCTCAAACAATATTTCCACTCAAAGAACATGGGGGAGGGGGGGAGGGGAGAGGGAGGGGGAGGGGGAGGAGGAGAGGGAGGGCGGAGGGGAGGGGGAGGAGGAGGGGGAGAGGGAGGGGGAGAGGGAGGGGGAGGGGGAGGGGGATAGGGAGGGGGAGAGGGAGGGGGAGGGTGGAGGTCACTGATGGAGACCCTCTGGCATGTGAGGCCTTTGACAGGACAGTGTAAATGCATCCCTCAGCAGGGTGTGACATTCTCTTAACCACCAGTCTGCCTCTAATGACGAGGCAGCTGCCTGCCTCTAATGACGAGGCAGCTGTCTGCCTCCAGACCTGCCTGAACACTTCACAGAATAACTTTTACAACCTTTTATTTATGTAAGATCTCAATTTAAATCCTCAGAAACAAATATTTTTTATATATTTAATTTATATATTCAAATACAGTATTTCTTTGCTGTGTGATTGTGAAAGAGTTGTGTGTGATGATTTAATAGTTTCAGTTCTGATTCAGACGGGGGGGGGGGGGGGGTACTGAATCAGCCCACATCAACATCAATATACAAAACTTTATTGTAGAATGCTAAAATATGAACATTCATGGTACAAAACAAGTTTCAGGAAAAACAAACATCTCATAACATCAGACATCTTTTATTTTATCTCTTGTAAAATATTACTTCATATAGTTTCACAGCCAAACATTTTTCACCTCAGGTAAAACGAAGCTTCATGTTCACCTCAGGTGTAAAACGAAGCTTCATGTTCACCTCAGGTAAAACGAAGCTTCATGTTCACTTCAGGTGTAAAACGAAGCTTCATGTTCACCTCAGGTGTAAAACGAAGCTTCATGTTCACCTCAGGTGTAAAACGAAGCTTCATGTTCACTTCAGGTGTAAAGCAGAACACTGGTCATATTTATAGGTCAGGGTGTGTTTGGTAAGTGAGTGTTCGGTCAGTGTGTGTTGGGCAAGGCTGTTTTGGGTCAGGGTGTGTTGGGTCAGTGTGTGTTGGGTCAGGCTGTGTTGGGTCAGGGTGTGTTGGGTCAGTGTGTGTTGGGTCAGGCTGTGTTGGGGCAGTGAGTGTTGGGTCAGGGTGTGTTGGGTCAGTGTGTGTTGGGTAAGGCTGTGTTGGGTCAGTGTGTGTTGGGTCAGTGTGTGTTGGGTCAGGCTGTGTTGGGTCAGTGTGTGTTGGGTCAGTGTGTGTTGGGTCAGGCTGTGTTGGGTCAGTGTGTGTTGGGTCAGTGTGTGTTGGGTCAGGCTGTGTTGGGTCAGTGTGTGTTGGGTCAGGCTGTGTTGGGTCAGTGTGTGTTGGGTCAGGCTGTGTTGGGTCAGTGTGTGTTGGGTCAGTGTGTGTTGGGTCAGTGTGTGTTGGGTAAGGCTGTGTTGGGTCAGTGTGTGTTGGGTCAGTGTGTGTTGGGTCAGGCTGTGTTGGGTCAGTGTGTGTTGGGTCAGGCTGTGTTGGGTCAGTGTGTGTTGGGTGAGGCTGTGATGGGTCAGTGTGTGTTGGGTCAGGCTGTGTTGGGTCAGTGTGTGTTGGGTCAGGCTGTGTTGGGTCAGTGTGTGTTGGGTGAGGCTGTGATGGGTCAGTGTGTGTTGGGTCAGGCTGTGTTGGGTCAGTGTGTGTTGGGTCATATCTGCAGGTCAGTGTGTGTTGGGTCAGTGTGTGTTGGGTAAGGCTGTGTTGGGTCAATGTGTATTGGGTCAGTGTGTGTTGGTTAAGGCTGTGTTGGGTCAGTGTGTGTTGGGTCAGTGTGTGTTGGGTCATATCTGCAGGTCAGTGTGTTTTGGGTCAGTGTGTGTTGGGTCAGGCTGTGTTGGGTCAGTGTGTGTTGGGTCAAGCTGTGTTGGGTCAGTGTGTGTTGGGTCAGTGTGTGTTGGGTCATATCTGCAGGTCAGTGTGTGTTGGGTCAGTGTGTGTTGCGTCAGGCTGTGTTGGGTCAGTGTGTGTTGGGTCAGGCTGTGTTGGGTCATATCTGCAGGTCAGTGTGTGTTGGGTCGGTGTGTGTTGGGTCAGGCTGTGTTCGGTCAGTGTGTGTTGGGTCAGGCTGTGTTGGGTCAGTGTATGTTGGGTCAGTGTGTTAGGTCAGTGTGTGTTGGGTAAGGCTGTGTTGGGTCAGTGTGTGTTGGGTCAGTGTGTGTTGGGTCAGGCTGTGTTGGGTCAGTGTGTGTTGGGTCAGTGTGTGTTGGGTCAGGCTGTGTTGGGTCAGTGTGTGTTGGGTCAGTGTGTGTTGGGTCAGTGTTTGTTGGGTCAGGCTATGTTGGGTCAGTGTGTGTTGGGTCAGTGTGTGTTGGGTCAGGCTGTGTTGGGTCAGTGTGTGTTGGGTCAGTGTGTGTTGGGTCAGGCTGTGTTGGGTCAGTGTGTGTTGGGTCAGTGTGTGTTGGGTCAGGCTGTGTTGGGTCAGTGTGTGTTGGGTCAGGCTGTGTTGGGTCAGTGTGTGTTGGGTCATATCTGCAGGTCAGTGGCTGCCCGCCTGCTGCTGGCACTGCTGCTGGCCATAGAGTGTCTCCGTGTGAGTGGGGGTCCTCGGGGGCTGTGCCTTGACCCAGAGCTGGAGTCCTCCAGGGAGTCTGGGGTTGTGGGCCGGCTGGGCTGCCTGAGGTCCACCTTGGCTCTGCTGCCCTGAGAGGGTCCTGCACCACCGTATGAGTCTGTGTCTGAGCTCTTCCCCTCCACCACCGTGGAGCAGTTGGACGAGGCGTTCCCTCTCCAGGGCTTCCTGGTAGCACCGGCCGGCAGGGTGGGGCAGGAGGTGTGGGAGGAGTCTCTGGATCGCTTTGGAGAGTCCGGGCCACGCCCCTCCTTCTCCTCCTCACCGCGATGCACAAACTCCTCCTCCTGTTTGGGGGGTGTGGTGGAGTCACATGGAGGGGAGCGTGTATCACTGCTGGTGTTGTTGGAGTTACAGTTGTGTTCTGTGGGGCTGTGGGTCACATGCTTGGCTTCCTCTAGGCTTCCCTTCCCCACCAGCTCTCCCTGGAGGGGCAGGAAGGCAGAAGGGTAGCTGGCTGCATCCGGAGGCCTCTCCAGCAGGAGGTTGTAGCTGCTGGGCGCTGAGGGGATGGTGGCCTTGCGGCCAGTGATGGTACCCATGCAGGATGGAGGGACCACAGAGTCCTTCTTAGCCTTGCTGGAGTAGCAGTCGTCCAGCTCGTCCCGCAGGTGAGGGTAGAAGTCCAGGATGCCGTTCTTGATCTTCTTGTAGCCCAGGTGAATGATCTCCAGGATGTTGAGGAAGAGGGACACTCCAGCTATGCACTGCATGAACACCATGAACACGCTCTTCTCCGTGGGCCGGGACACGTAGCAGTCCACAGCGTTGGGGCAAGGGTCCCGCTCACACTTGAACAGCGGGCTGAGGTGGAAGCCGTACAGGACGTACTGGCCGGTCATGAAGCCCACCTCCACAGCCGAGCGGGTGACGATGTGAGCCACGTATGTACGCAGCAGCGAGCCCCTGAGAGGAGCCTTGTTCAGCTTCCCCTGCTCCAGCTGTCTCATCTCCCTCTCGATCTTCCTCCGGACCTCCACCAGCTCCACCTCCACGGCCTCCAGCTCCCGCCGCAGGGCCACCTTCTTCTTCTGCCGCTCTTTCTCCAGCGCCCGCAGGCGGTACAGAGCGTGCCCCATGTAGACCAGCGAGGGAGAGGACACGAAGATGACCTGCAGCACCCAGTAGCGGATGAGGGAGATGGGGAAGGCACGGTCGTAGCAGACGTTCCTGCAGCCCGGCTGCTCCGTGTTGCAGATGAAGTCGGCCTGCTCGTCGTTCCACACATCCTCTGCCGCCACGCCCAGAACCAGCATCCGGAAGATGAACAGGATGGTCAGCCAGATCTTGCCCACCATGGTGGAGTGGATGTGGACCTCCTCCAAGATCCCACCAAGGAAGTTCCAGTCACCCATCTTCACACGGCCATTGTTGTGACTGGAGGACGAGAACAGACAGGGAAGTTATGAAGGGTGAAAGAGATGGATGATGAGATAAAGGGATGTGATGGAGGGATGAGATGGAGGGATGATGAGATGGAGGGATGAGATGGAGGGATGATGAGATGGAGGGATGAGATGGAGGGATGATGAGATGGAGGGATGAGATGGAGGGATGAGATGGAGGGATGATGAGATGGAGGGATGAGATGGAAGGATGATGAGATGAAGGGATGAGATGGAGGGATGATGAGATGGAGGGATGAGATAAAGGGATGAGATGGAGGGATGAGATGAAGGGATGAGATGGAGGGATGATGAGATGGAGGGATGATGAGATGGAGGGATGAGATGGAGGGATGAGATGGAGGGATGAGATGGAGGGATGATGAGATGGAGGGATGAGATGAAGGGATGAGATGGAGGGATGATGAGATGGAGGGATGAGATAAAGGGATGAGATGGAGGGATGAGATGAAGGGATGAGATGGAGGGATGAGATGAAGGGATGAGATGAAGTGATGAAATGGAGGGATGAAATGGAGGGATGATGAGATGGAAGGATGATGAGATGAAGGGATGAGATGGAGGGATGATGAGATGGAGGGATGAGATGAAGGCATGAGATGAACAGAATGAGCTTTCACAATAACTAAAAGTAAATGATAAGTTTCCACTTATATTTGTTATCTGTTAAAATGATTCCTCAGATAGTTTTAGTTCATCATGTGAAACAGCAGCTGACAGGAGAATGAGAATTAACTATCAAATCACCTGACGAATAACATGTTTAAATGTGGTTACTTTAAGCAGTCCAGCAAGTGGAAAGAATTATTCAACATGACACATGATACATTTCCAAAACAATGACCAAAGTATATGAGAATGACGTACCTTTTATCCCCAAAAAATACTAATTATTACATTGATAAATCTTCAAGTCAAATTTCTGTTAGTGTTCTAGCCTACTCTTTTAGTAGTAAAAAGAGTCAAATTAAAAGATTTGATATATAAAGGTTTGGGTAATCCCCAGGACACTGATGAAGTCCTGCGATGTTATCATGTCATGTTCTCTTCAGTCCTGCTCCATCAGACAGAACCTGCTCTTGACTGTTGTTAACTTATAAACAGTAGAAGTGATCGATAGCAGAGCAGCATCATTTACCTTGCAGCAGCAGGGACAGAGGGCCTGTGGTTTAAGTCCCCACGGGTCATACAGACGCACCCAGCCAAACAAAATGCTACAAAAAAATCGTTGGTCTGTGCCCATCACCTGAACCAGTGCCAAGCCCACAGCTGGCAGCACCACAGGACAAGCAGGTCTGAAGCTGCACCACAACTCTGCCAAACAGGAAATCAATACCCCTGCTCTCCCCCCTGCTCTCCCCCCTGCTCTCCCCCCTGCTCTCCCCCCTGCTCTCCCCCCTGCTCTCCCCCCTGCTCTCCCCCCTGCTTGTCCCCCCTGCTTGTCCCCCCTGCTCTCCCCCCAGCTCTCCCCCCTGCTTGTCCCCCCTGCTCTCCCCCCTGCTCTCCCCCCTGCTCTCCCCCCTGCTTGTCCCCCCTGCTTGTCCCCCCTGCTCTCCCCCCTGCTCTCCCCCCTGCTTGTCCCCCCTGCTTTACCCCCTGCTCTCCCCCCTGCTCTCACGCTGCTCTCCCCCCCGCCCCCTCACTCTCCCCCCCCTGCCCCCTCGCTCTCCCCCCCTGCCCCCTCGCTCTCCCTCCCTGTTCTCCCCCCTGTTCTCCCCCCTGCTCTCCCCCCCCCCGGTCTCCCCCCTGCTTTACCCCCTGCTCTCACACTGCTCTCCCCCCCTGCTCTCACACTGCTCTCCCCCCCTGCTCTCCCCTCTGCTCCTACCCCCTGCTCTCACACTGCTCTCCCCCCTGCTCTCCCCCCCTGCTCTCCCCCCTGCTCCTCCCCCCTGCTCTCCCCCACCATTGGTGGATTTAATGAATAAAAACAGTTGCATGTAGGAGTAACTGTGGCTGGAATCCGTCCGGCACAATGTTATCATAGGCATGAAGCCACATAGCTTTTTCTAATCAATAGTTGTTTGTGCCTGTGATGTAATCAATGGGTCACGTCCGATTTCATACTCTACTGCTCCTCCCTGTAATTAAGTTCCTCACTACCAGTTGACACAAAATTTTATTCCATTTACAAGAGATCGATGTTCTGGCTTGTTGCACCCAGTCCTGAATCCTCCCCTCAGATAACTTTCTAGACGTCCTGTTTCAGAGTGTTGAACTGTGTTCCTGTTTCTGGATCATTCTGGACTATAAAATGATTTTCCCCTTCGGCCATTTCCCTTTCAACACGCTCAGCCTTCCAGCTTCCACTCAGAATACAGAGCTGCAGAGAGTTTCACATAGTCCTCCTCCTGGTCTTAGTACTAACCCCCTCCTGGTCCTAGTACTAACCCCCTCCTGGTCCTAGTACTAACCCCCTCCTGGTCCTAGTACTAACCCCCTCCTGGTCCTAGTACTAACCCCCTCCTGGTCCTAGTAAACTGTCCCTGCTGCAGCTGGACTGTCCCTGCTGCAGCTAGACTGTCCCTGCTGCAGCTAGACTGTCCCTGCTGCAGCTAGACTGTCCCTGCTGCAGCTAGACTGTCCCTGCTGCAGCTAGACTGTCCCTGCTGCAGCTAGACTGTCCCTGCTGCAGCTAGACTGTCCCTGCTGCAGCTAGACTGTCCCTGCTGCAGCTAGACTGTCCCTGCTGCAGCTAGACTGTCCCTGCTTGTCTCACAGCCATACAGTGTTCATGCTTCCTTCATTGAAAAGTGCAGTTGGTCTCTTTTAAAAAGCACAACCAGCAGTAACCTGGATGAATAAAGGTTGGTCTCTTGCACTAGTATCAGACTGTTGCACTACTACCAGATTGTTGCACTAGTATCAGACTGTTGCACTAGTACCAGACTGTTGCACCAGTATCAGACTGTTGCACTAGTACCAGACTGTTGCACTAGTACCAGATTGTTGCACTAGTACCAGACTGTTGCACTAGTATCAGACTGTTGCACTAGTATCAGACTGTTGCACTAGTATCAGACTGTTGCACTAGTATCAGACTGTTGCACTAGTATCAGACTGTTGCACTAGTATCAGATTGTTGCACTAGTACCAGACTGTTGCACCAGTATCAGACTGTTGCACTAGTACCAGACTGTTGCACTAGTACCAGACTGTTGCACTAGTATCAGACTGTTGCACTAGTATCAGATTGTTGCACTAGTATCAGACTGTTGCACTAGTACCAGATTGTTGCACTAGTATCAGACTGTTGCACTAGTACCAGACTGTTGCACTAGTATCAGACTGTTGCACTAGTACCAGACTGTTGCACTAGTATCAGACAACACTGCACCACCATCCCAACACTGCACCACCATCACAACACTGCATCACCACACTGCACCACCACCACAACACTGCACCACCATCACAACACTGCACCACCACACTGCACCACCACCACAACACTGCACCACCATCACAACACTGCACCACCATCCCAACACTGCACCACCACCACAACACTGCACCACCATCACAACACTGCACCACCATCACAACACTGCACCACCATCACAACACTGCACCACCACACTGCACCACCATCACAACACTGCACCACCATCACAACACTGCACCACCACACTGCACCACCATCACAACACTGCACCACCACACTGCACCACCACCACAACACTGCACCACCATCACAACACTGCACCACCACCACCACACTGCACCACCATCACAACACTGCACCACCACCACCACACTGCACCACCACCACAACACTGCACCACCACCACAACTCTGCACCACCACCACAACACTGCACCACCACCACAACACTGCACCACCACCACAACTCTGCACCACCATCACAACACTGCACCACCACCACAACACTGCACCACCATCACAACACTGCACCACCATCACAACACTGCACCACCATCACAACACTGCACCACCACCACAACACTGCACCACCACCACAACACTGCACCATCATCACAATACTGCACCACCATCACAACACTGCACCACCATCACAACACTGCACCACCATCACAACACTGCACCACCATCACAACACTGCACCACCACACTGCACCACCACCACAACACTGCACCACCACCACAACACTGCACCACCATCACAATACTGCACCACCATCCCAACACTGCACCACCATCCCAACACTGCACCACCATCACAACTCTGCACCACCACCACAACACTGGTATCAGACTGTTGCACTAGTGTCAGACTATCTAAGGTGAATCGATCTGGTCACCCAGTTTCACCGGTTCACGGCTGCTTCTGAGGTCAACCTTTCAGGGCTGAATGGCCCAGCTTGTCTCCATGTGACACACCAACAAAACACTGCACCACCATCACAACACTGCAACACCATCACAACACTGCAACACCACACTGCACCACCATCCCAACACTGCACCACCATCACAACACTGCAACACCACACTGCACCACCATCCCAACACTGCACCACCACCACAACACTGCACCACCATCACAACACTGCAACACCATCACAACACTGCAACACCACACTGCACCACCATCACAACACTGCACCACCATCACAACACTGCAACACCACACTGCACCACCATCACAACACTGCACCACCATCACAACACTGCAACACCACACTGCACCACCATCACAACACTGCACCACCATCACCACACTGCACCACCATCACAACACTGCAACACCACACTGCACCACCATCACAACACTGCAACACCACACTGCACCACCATCACAACACTGCACCACCATCACAACACTGCAACACCACACTGCACCACCATCACAACACTGCACCACCATCACAACACTGCAACACCATCACAACACTGCAACACCACACTGCACCACCATCACAACACTGCACCACCATCACAAAACTGCACCACCACACTGCACCACCATCACAACACTGCAACACCACACTGCACCACCATTACAACACTGCAACACCACACTGCACCACCATCCCAACACTGCACCACCACCACAACTCTGCACCACCATCCCAACACTGCACCACCATCACAACACTGCACCACCATCACAACACTGCACCACCACACTGCACCACCATCACAACACTGCACCACCACCACAACAGCAAATTAACTCAAATACACTCCAGCCTGGACTTTCACAGAAAAGTACATCTTGTGATAAAACTTCAGCTTTAGTTTAATCTCTTTCTGTTTTCCTCCTTCATTGGAAAGTAGGATTAGAAAAATATAGTTTAATATTTGGATATATAAGTGTCTAGCAGCTAATTATATATTTTTTCACCTATTTTTACATCATCTATTTGAAGCTAATTCATTTTTTTCATTTTTAACGGTCATCACTTCCTGCCCAGACCTCTGCCTGAGGAGATAGGCGTCCATCAACCGATATCCCCCTTCTTCATGACTTGTCATGCTCTACATAGCGGTGGCATGCAGGATCTGGGTCATCCACAGGGAAGAGACCTGACTGCAGGCTGCATGGTCTGGGTGGGACCCTCATCGATTCTTCCATGAAAATCAAAATGTCTGGCAGGAGGTGCTGAGGGGCAGGAGGTGCTGAGGGCAGGAGAGGGAGGAGATGGGTTGGGGGGGGGCGGAGGAGGTGTGGTGGGGGGGAGAGAAAGAGGCGAGGCCAGACTGAGACTTCAGTTGATAATCAGACCCTAAAATACACAAAGGTGATGTGAAGATCAGCTGAATAATTCTGTCTGCATATCTTCTGCAGCGTCTGATCTGATGATCTGATGATCTGGTGATCTGGTGATCTGGTGATCTGGTGTCTGATCTGGTGTCTGATCTGGTGATCTGGTGTCAGATCAGGTGTCAGATCTGATGATCTGATCTGGTATTTGATCTGGTGTCAGATCTGGTGTCAGATCTGATCTGGTGTCAGATCAAAGCTCGTTGGCTGACAGCTGTATCGAATTCGGTAAAGGCGCAATATCGATGTTCTGAGAATAGTTCTGGAATCTACCACAAGAGCAGGCAGAAGTGCTGGCTACCTGTCCCCCCATGTCCACATGAGAGGGCTGTCACTGAGCAGCCTGTCCCCCCATGTCCCCACCAGAGGGCTGTCACTGAGCAGCCTGTCCTCCATGTCTCCATCAGAGGGCTGCCACTGAGCAGCCTGTCCCCCCATGTCCCCACCACAGGGCTGTCACTGAGCAGCCTGTCCTCCATGTCCCCACCAGAGGGCTGTCACTGAGCAGCCTGTCCCCCCATGTCCCCACCAGAGGGCTGTCACTGAGCAGCCTGTCCCCCCATGTCCCCACCAGAGGGCTGTCACTGAGCAGCCTGTTCCCCCCATGTCCCCACCAGAGGGCTGTCACTGAGCAGCCTGTCCCCCCATGTCCCCACCAGAGGGCTGTCACTGAGCAGCCTGTCCCCCCATGTCCCCACCAGAGGGCTGTCACTGAGCAGCCTGTCCCCCCATGTCCACATGAGAGGGCTGTCACTGAGCAGCCTGTCCTCCATGTCTCCATCAGAGGGCTGTCACTGAGCAGCCTGTCCCCCCATGTCCCCACCAGAGGGCTGTCACTGAGCAGCCTGTCCCCCCATGTCCCCACCAGAGGGCTGTCACTCAGCAGCCTGTCCTCCATGTCTCCATCAGAGGGCTGTCACTGAGCAGCCTGTCCTCCATGTCCCCACCAGAGGGCTGCCACTGAGCAGCCTGTCCTCCATGTCCCCATCAGAGGGCTGTCACTGAGCAGCCTGTCCTCCATGTCTCCATCAGAGGGCTGTCACTGAGCAGCCTGTCCTCCATGTCCCCATCAGAGGGCTGTCACTGAGCAGCCTGTCCTCCATGTCCCCATCAGAGGGCTGTCACTGAGCAGCCGGTCCTCCATGTCCCCATCAGAGGGCTGTCACTGAGCAGCCTGTCCTCCATGTCCCCATCAGAGGGCTGTCACTGAGCAGCCTGCCCCCCCCCCCCCCCCCCCTCGTCCTCATCAAGGGAGTTTGGTCGATGTATTTTCTTTAACGCAGCCGTCCGTTAATAAGGCACCAGGAAAGCTAAGCGACAGGACCAGCCTGGGGTCACCATAGGTCCCCCCAGGTCCCCCCAGGTCACCATAGGTCCCCCCAGGTCCCCCCAGGTCACCCCAGGTCCCTCTAGGTCCTCCCCAGGTCCTCCCCAGGTCCCCCCCAGGTCCCCCCCAGGTCACCCCAGGTCCCCCCCAGGTCCCCCCAGGTCACCCCAGGTCCCTCTAGGTCCTCCCCAGGTCCTCCCCAGGTCCCCCCCAGGTCCCCCCAGGTCCTCCCCAGGTCCCCCCCAGGTCCTCCCCAGGGCCCCCCCAGGTCCCCCCAGGTCACCCCAGGGTCACCCCAGGTCACCCCAGGTCCCCCCCAGGTCACCCCAGGTCCCCCCCAGGTCCCCCCCAGGTCCCCCCAGGTCCCCCCCAGGTCCCCCCAGGCCCCTCAGATCAGGCCCTCAACACATCTCTAGTCCCAGTCCCATCATCCCAGTCCTAGTCCCTGGTCCTAGTCCCTGGTCCTAGTCCACACATCAGAGCAGTACACAGACCCCATTCATTCATTTAATTAAAATCTGCATGAAGATGTTTATTAGCTTTAGCACCAAATCAATTAGAGCACAGTGGAGATCAATGACCATGTTCTAAATTTACTTTAGATGTTATGTAGTTTATGATGCTACTTTTCTCAGTCTAAATACATGTTGTTACATGTGAGGCAGGAATAAGGACCATAAAGCAAGTCTTACATATTTTATTGCAATACAACCAAACTTGAAGATCTACTAAAGTACATTTGTTCTTTTTAATATTTGGACCTTTTTATAACCTATTTTTTAACTTCCCTTACTTCCTGATTTTACAAGAGTATTTAGGACAAAATGCTGCCTTGTGTTAATGCCAAATAATGCAGAAATGTACAAGTCACCCAAACCTCACCCACTCATCCAGTTACAGAACATAAGAGAAATAAGTTTGTTAATGAAATGTGGTCAAATGACTTGACTGTGGAGTGGAAATACTGCCTTCTGCTGGAACAGCATCTCTCTAACAGCATCTCTCTAACAGCATCTCTCTAACAGCATCTCTCTAACAGCATCTCTCTAACAGCATCTCTCTAACAGCATCTCTCTAACAGCATCTCTCTAACAGCATCTATCTAACAGCATCACACTAACAGCATCTCTCTAACAGCATCTCTCTAACAGCATCTCTCTAACAGCATCTCTCTAACAGCATCTCTCTAACAGCATCTCTCTAACAGCATCTCTCTAACAGCATCTCTCTAACAGCATCTCTCTAACAGCATCACACTAACAGCATCTCTCTAACAGCATCTCTCTAACAGCATCTCTCTAACAGCATCTCTCTAACAGCATCTCTCTAACAGCATCTATCTAACAGCATCTCTCTAACAGCATCTATCTAACAGCATCACACTAACAGCATCTCTCTAACAGCATCTCTCTAACAGCATCTCTCTAACAGCATCACACTAACAGCATCTCTCTAACAGCATCTCTCTAACAGCATCTCTCTAACAGCATCACACTAACAGCATCTCTCTAACAGCATCTCTCTAACAGCATCTCTCTAACAGCATCACACTAACAGCATCTCTCTAACAGCATCTCTCTAACAGCATCTCTCTAACAGCATCTCTCTAACAGCATCTCTCTAACAGCATCTCTCTAACAGCATCTCTCTAACAGCATCTCTCTAACAGCATCTCTCTAACAGCATCTATCTAACAGCATCACACTAACAGCATCTCTCTAACAGCATCTCTCTAACAGCATCTCTCTAACAGCATCTCTCTAACAGCATCTCTCTAACTGCATCTCTCTAACAGCATCTCTCTAACAGCATCTCTCTAACAGCATCTCTCTAACAGCATCTCTCTAACAGCATCTCTCTAACAGCATCTCTCTAACAGCATCTATCTAACAGCATCTCTCTAACAGCATCTATCTAACAGCATCACACTAACAGCATCTCTCTAACAGCATCTCTCTAACAGCATCTCTCTAACAGCATCTCTCTAACAGCATCTCTCTAACAGCATCTCTCTAACAGCATCACACTAACAGCATCTCTCTAACAGCATCTCTCTAACAGCATCTCTCTAACAGCATCACACTAACAGCATCTCTCTAACAGCATCTCTCTAACAGCATCTCTCTAACAGCATTTCTCTAACAGCATCTCTCTAACAGCATCTCTCTAACAGCATCTCTCTAACAGCATCTTTGTAACAGCATTTCTCTAACAGTATCTCTCTAACAGCATCTCACTAACAACAAACTATCCTCCTGATGTTTATATTATAGTGTGACAGAGGGAATGTCACCTCATGACAACAATGCCACGTTGCTATGGTAGCAAGTAAGATAACCTGGTGTCCCTACTTCCTGTCAACAGGAACTGCAGCCCAGTCAACAGGAACTAGAAACAATAACTAGACACTGAATCATAATAAACAGGCACTGTTAACATACTTTCCCACACACACATCTTTTCCATGTAAAATATATATTTATAGTTCTTCCTTTGGCACTTATTGGTTCTCATGAAGTATGATTCACGATCTAAAAAACCCACTGTGTTCGGGGTCTATCACGTTGCTATGCTCAGTGACTGATGCTCTTTGTAAAAGCTCTCTTGCAAGTCACTTTGGATAAAAGCGTAAATGAATAAATGTAAAACATTATCACAAAACCCTATGAACATGAACAAATTTGAATTTACAACTTCAAAACATTCCATATAAAAAATACACAAAACCAATAACCATTAACAAACATTCATACAAATATGAAAAACATTCTACACATGAATTAAAAGTTAAAGACAATAAAAGACAAACTAAAATCTTGAAAGGGTTTTGATGTGTCATTACTTAGGGACACAGCAGAGAGTGTTAGTGAAGAGTGTCAGACCTCAAACCAAATTAAATACCCTAAAGAGTACACTGTCCCTGAGGCTGGACACACCTGAGGCTAGCCTCACCTGAGGCTGGGAATGTTTGCTAACTGCACAGCATGTTTACTGCTATGTTTCAAGTCTTTAGAACAAGTGCGTTTGACTCCACATAAATGTGTAAAATTTCTTTTTTAAAGCTCAACTTTGAAGTGTGTGCAACCAATCAGAGCACAGACGTTTTCCAGCTCCTACACAGTATCCTATCAGAATGAGGCAGACATGGCGCTCCTACCTCCTTCAGGAAGGATTCAGGGAGCTGGAGAGAGGAAGATGTTGAACAGCACAGCGAACAGGATGAACACTACATATCCCACAATGCACAGCCAGAAGCGTGGATCCTTGAGCAGCTTCTTGTCGTAGCAGGAGAAGAAGACGTAGCCGATGGTCATCCCTGCTACACCCCCCCCGATGTGGGCGACGAAGGAGACCTGAGGACCATTAGATAACCCTGAGTATGATAACCCTGAGTATCATAACCCTGAATATAATAACAACCCTGAGTATGATAACCCTGAGTATGATAATAACCCTGAGTATGATAACCCTGAGTATGATAATAACCCTGAGTATGATAACCCTGAGTATGATAATAACCCTGAGTATGATAACCCTGAGTATGATAACCCTGAGTATAATAACCCTGAATATAATAATAACCCTGAGTATGATAACCCTGAGTATGATAACCCTGAGTATGATAACCCTGAGTATGATAACCCTGAGTATGATAACCCTGAGTATGATAACCCTGAGTATGATAACCCTGAGTATGATAACCCTGAGTATAAAAACCCAGAGTATAATAACCATGAGTATGATAACCCTGGGTATGATAACCCTGAGTATGATAACCCTGAGTATGATAACCCTGAGTATGATAACCCTGGGTATGATTACCCTGGGTTTGATAACCCCGAGTATGATAACCCTGAGTATGATAACCCCGAGTATGATAGCCCTGGGTATGATAACCCTGAGTATGATAACCCTGGGTATGATAACTCTTAGTATTATAACCC
Source organism: Protosalanx chinensis (assembly GCA_030340685.1). Lineage (NCBI taxonomy): Eukaryota > Metazoa > Chordata > Actinopteri > Osmeriformes > Salangidae > Protosalanx > Protosalanx chinensis. Next base: position 301,313 of record CM059322.1, read on the forward strand.
TGAGTATAATAACCCTGAGTATGATAACCCTGGGTATGATAACCCTGAGTATGTTAACCCTGAGTATGATAACCCTGAGGCTGCTCAGTGTTTAAACCCCACCCCCTCAGTGTTTAAACCCTGCCCCTCAGTGTTTAACCCCGGCCCCTCAATGTTTGAACCCCGCCCCTCAGTGTTTGAACCCCGCCCCTCAGTGTTTAAACCACGCCCCTCAGTGTTTGAACCCCGCCCCTCAGTGTTTAAACCCCGCCCCTCAGTGTTTAAACCCCGCCCCTTGGACCACGTGTCATACCTTCATGCCAGCATTGTCAGTGAGGAACCTCCTGTACAGAGCGAAGCCAACATCTGTCCCCACTGAAAACAAACACAACCGGTTTCATTACAAATAAGAATCTCAGTGATGGAGAGGAGAGAGGAGAAGGGAGGGGAGAAGAGGGGGAGCAGAGAGAGGAGAGGGGAGGAGAGGAGAGGGGAAGAGAGAGGAG
>CM059322.1:304297-347943 GCA_030340685.1 Protosalanx chinensis
CATACTGATGAGGATGATGAAGATTGGAGGGGGGCAGCAGTTGGCTCGTTCCAGGTAGGTTTCTCTGATATCAGGAGGAAGCAGCCATCTGGAGATGGACTCGTGCATCTTCTGACAACATCCAGCCTTCCTCTGCTCCTCTCCTGCCCCCAGCCTCTTCCCATCTCTGTCCACAGGAAAGGGGGCCTGTTCCTCCAAGTCTGGGTCCTCCATCTCCCCTGGCCTCCTGGTTCCTTAGATCTGGGTCAGGTTTTTTCTTGAACGCTTCATGAATGAAAGCAGCATTACTGTAGTTAGTCTCCTACTATTCTAGATACACTTCCAAACATGCATATCAGGTGGACTGGATAGACCCCACAGTTTGAAAAATAGATCATTTCTAAAACATTTGATTTGTTGCTTTAAACGTGTTTGAATGAGACGGAGGCCCCTGTTCTTGTACAGTGCAGCTCAGTGACCAGATTTCTCTCCTAAACCCGTCTAACACCCGCCGAGCCTGAAGGGTTTATCAGAAACTTTCTATTAACCTGGATCAGGATCTGGGGTGTCACACCTGGTGTGTCACACCTGGGCAACACGTGAAAAGGAATAATGACGTATTACTTACCTAATTACGGATTAATCCAAAGCTGTTTCCGTTTCCAAACCAAAAATGTATATGCTTGTATAAAGAACTGTATTCTGTTTCAAATGTTTCTTCCGATTGTTTACTTCTTAACTTGTAGTTCAGAATCTCCGAACATTTCCACTGAAACCAACAGAGAAACTCCTCTAGCCCACGGAGCGTCTCTCTTTTACTGAGGAAATAACCAAGATAATTATAGAGCTTTTCCTGTTTCCTCCTCCTCCACAAACACACCAAGATGAATTCCTAGAAGACTGTTTATCTTCCGACTAAACTGGATACCAGTGAGGTTAAAGCAGCTGTACAGTGTTCAGATAACCTGTCTGATAACCTGTCTGTCCAGTGAGCAGCCACACCTGCGCTGCGACTCAATCCGGAAGGTTCCTTTGAAGCTGCCTTTATCTGCATGTCAACATCTGTAGGTCTGCAGTAGTCTGCTTATGGAACATAATTCATGTTGTTGACCATAAAGACTCAGGTGTTGTTGCTGTAACACTTGGCTTCACTGTGATGTTCCCTTGTCTTATAGTGGAGAAGCACGCAAGAGGAGGCTGAGCCGAGCCGAATTGAGACGCAGCCTTGTTCAGTGACGCTAAAGGTGTCAGTAACACTAAGTGGTTACTATGATCAAGTTACAAGACCTGCAACCCTGTATTGTTCAGTATTAAAACAAATATGTATTTACACAGTTGACTGTGTGTTATGGATGGTGTAAACATGTTGCAAAGTACACGTGTATTATACAACAGTAAATTATATTTTAGGCAACATTGTTATGATGTATGAAAGCACCTGGATAGAAAGGTTTAATGTAGATTTGTATCCCACCACTAGAGGGCAAACGTGTCACTACTGCTACTGCCAGCAGAGGGCACCAGTACCACAGTACTACAATACTACAGTACTACAGTATCACAGTACTACAATACTACAGTACTACAGTATCACAGCACTACAATACCACAGTACTACAGTATCACAGTACTACAATACTACAGTACTGCAGTATCACAGTACTACAATACTACAGTACTACAGTATCACAGTACTACAATACTACAGTACTACAGTATCACAGTACTACAGTATCACAGCACTACAGTACCACAGTACTACAATACTACAGTACTACAGTATCACAGCACTACAGTACCACAGTACTACAATACTACAGTACTACAGTATCACAGCACTACAGTACCACAGTACTACAATACTACAGTACTACAGTATCACAGCACTACAATACCACAGTACTACAGTATCACAGTACTACAATACTACAGTACTACAGTATCACAGTACTACAGTACCACAGTACTACAATACTACAGTACTACAGTATCACAGTACTACAATACTACAGTACTACAGTATCACAGTACTACAATACTACAGTACTACAGTATCACAGTACTACAATACTACAGTACTACAGTACCACAGTACTACAATACTACAGTACTACAGTATCACAGTACTACAATACTACAGTACTACAGTACCACAGTACTACAATACTACAGTACTACAGTATCACAGTACTACAATACTACAGTACTACAGTATCACAGCACTACAGTACCACAGTACTACAATACCACAGTACTACAGTATCACAGTACTACAATACTACAGTACTGCAGTATCACAGCACTACAGTACTACAGTATCACAGTACTACAGTATCACAGCACTAAAGTACCACAGTACTACAGTACCACAGTACTTCAGTACTGCAGTACCACAGTACTACAGTATCACAGTACTACAGTACTACAGTACTACAGTATCACAGTACTACAGTACTACAGTACTACAGTATCACAGTACTACAGTATCACAGCACTACAATACCACAGTACTACAGTATCACAGTACTACAATACTACAGTACTGCAGTATCACAGCACTACAGTACTACAGTATCACAGTACTACAGTATCACAGCACTAAAGTACCACAGTACTACAGTACCACAGTACTTCAGTACTGCAGTACCACAGTACTACAGTATCACAGTACTACAGTACTACAGTACTACAGTATCACAGTACTACAGTATCACAGCACTAAAGTACCACTGTACTACAGTACCACAGTACTACAGTACCACAGTACTACAGCACCACAGTACTACAGTACCACAGTACAACAGCACCACAGTACCACAGTACCACAGTACTACAGTACTACAGTATCACAGTACTACAGTACTACAGTACCACAGTACCACAGCACCACAGTATCACAGTACCACCCAATAAATGGAGAATAATCCATATTTACTCACAGAACTTTTATTTTTCAAAAGGGGGAAAAAATCCACATAGTGAGATGACAGAAAGGAGTTATACAGGATTACAGCAGCCAAGCTTTCTACAGCGCAGATACACTGATCAATACTAATCTGCTTTAGTCAAGATCTCCAGGAAGAGAGGATTTCAACACAGGCTTCTTACATCTTCTCTTTAGATTCCTCTAATGTTTTGGCCAGCAGCAACAGTTTTAGAGTAGAAATCAGTTTGGGAAAATAATTGGAAAAAAAATAAAATAAACAATGGCACCCAAATATCTTGAAATTAAAAGGAAAATGAGCTGTAACTGAAGAGGCAGTAGAACAGCCATGTTGAGAAGCTGGATGGTGGAAGAAGTTCAGGACACGTCTGGAAGAAGAAGAAAGGAGAAGTGAAAGGAGAGAAACAGCTGCTACTACAGAACACTGGCTAGCTGCTACTACAGAACACTGGCTAGCTGCTACTACAGAACACTGGCTAGCTGCTACTACAGAACACTGGCTAGCTGCTACTACAGAACACTGGCTAGCTGCTACTACAGAACACTGGCTAGCTGCTACTACAGAACACTGGCTAGCTGCTACTACAGAACACTGGCTAGCTGCTACTACAGAACACTGGCTAGCTGCTACTACAGAACACTGGCTAGCTGCTACTACAGAACACTGGCTAGCTGCTACTACAGAACACTGGCTAGCTGCTACTACAGAACACTGGCTAGCTGCTACTACAGAACACTGGCTAGCTGCTACTACAGAACACTGGCTAGCTGCTACTACAGAACACTGGCTAGCTGCTAATACTACACTGTTATTACAGAATACAGGCTAGCTGCTAATACTACACTGTTACTACAGAACACAGGCTAGCTGCTAATACTACACTGTTACTACAGAACACAGGCTAGCTGCTAATACTACACTGTTACTACAGAATACAGGCTAGCTGCTAATACTACACTGTTACTACAGAACACTGGCTAGCTGCTAATACTGCACTGTTATTACAGAATACAGGCTAGCTGCTAATACTGCACTGTTATTACAGAATACAGGCTAGCTGCTAATACTATACTGCTACTACAGAATACAGGCTAGCTGCTAATACTACACTGTTACTACAGAATACAGGCTAGCTGCTAATACTACACTGTTACTACAGAATACAGGCTAGCTGCTAATACTGCACTGTTATTACAGAATACAGGCTAGCTGCTAATACTGCACTGTTATTACAGAATACAGGCTAGCTGCTAATACTACACTGTTATTACAGAACACTGGCTAAGGGAGGTGTGGTGTGTGCTTAATGACTAAAAGGTCATAGGTGAGGCTGGTGTTGGTGATTGGTGTTAGAAGCTGGTGTTGGTGTCTGGTGTTAGTGGTGTTGGTGTCTGGTGTTAGTGGTGTTGGTGTCTGGTGTTAGTGGTGTTGGTGTCTGGTGTTAGTGGTGTTGGTGTCTGGTGTTAGTGGTGTTGGTGTCTGGTGTTAGTGGTGTTGGTGTCTGGTGTTAGTGGTGTTGGTGTCTGGTGTTAGTGGTGTTGGTGTCTGGTGTTAGTGGTGTTGGTGTCAGGTGTTAGTGGTGTTGGTGTCTGGTGTTAGTGGTGTTGGTGTCAGGTGTTAGTGGTGTTGGTGTCTGGTGTTAGTGGTGTTAGTGGTGTTGGTGTCTGGTGTTGGTGTCTGGTGTTAGTGGTGTTAGTGGTGTTGGTGTCTGGTGTCTGGTGTTAGTGGTGTTGGTGTCAGGTGGGTTGATGCTTACAGCTGGCCGTCCGGGCGCCATATCGTCGTATGATCTGGTCTTGTGTGAACTTCACAAAAGATTCGTATTGTTCTGGAAAAGAAGAAGGGGGTGCAGGAGACGTACAGCTCAGTGGTAGAACATGGGGATGAGGTACAGCTCAGTGGTAGAACATGGGGATGAGGTACAGCTCAGTGGTAGAACATGGGGATGAGGTACAGCTCAGTGGTAGAACATGGGGATGAGGTACAGCTCAGTGGTAGAACATGGGGATGAGGTACAGCTCAGTGGTAGAACATGGGGATGAGGTACAGCTCAGTGGTAGAACATGGGGATGAGGTACAGCTCAGTGGTAGAACATGGGGATGAGGTACAGCTCAGTGGTAGAACATGGGGATGAGGTACAGCTCAGTGGTAGAACATGGGGATGAGGTACAGCTCAGTGGTAGAACATGGGGATGAGGTACAGCTCAGTGGTAGAACATGGGGATGAGGTACAGCTCAGTGGTAGAACATGGGGATGAGGTACAGCTCAGTGGTGGAACATGGGGATGAGGTACAGCTCAGTGGTGGAACATGGGGATGAGGTACAGCTCATACCTGCTAGTTTGGTGTTCAGGATGTGTTCATACTCCTCCCTGATCTTCTCCTCATGGTCTTTGAGCAGACGTTCACACAGGAAGCTGACCTGGCGCAGTGTGAACGAGGGCTGGTCCTTCCTGGAGGATCCTGTACACACACAGTGATACCCTACTGTCCATACACAACAGCAGGGGTGTGCAATCCTGGTCCACAGGCCCTCGGGGACCAGGATTGGATACCGCTGCACTAGAGAGTTGAGTCTGCAGTGTCTCCTGGTAGTTTGTGTGAAACCCAGTCAGAGCCTCAGCCGGTGTGTGATGGAGAGCATGTGTGTGTGTGTGTGTGTGTACCTGGAGGGGAGCTGGGCGGGGCGAGGGCGGTGTTGGGGGCGTCGCTGGCCTCTGTCTGGCTGAAAGCACCTTCCAGCTGCCGTCTTCTCTGGTAGCGGCTGTACTCCTGACGAATGTTCTGGAAGATCTGCTCTGTAGGGCGAGAGGAGCAAGAGTCAATATTTACACACACACACACTCTTACACACCCCCATAAAATGCATTTATTAGTTATTACTAACTAGCTATTACTAGTTAAATCTTGGTACTTTGCTTTCATAAGAACAAGACCCAGTCTAACTTCCTGCTCCCGTGGTGATGAGAAAGTCCTTCAGATCAACGCACGAGTTAAGAGGCTGCTCACAGGAAATGCAGTTTCAAAACAAAACACCGACAGGAAGTGGAGCTTTAAAGCCTGTCCCCTCCCCCCTCCCCCCTCCCCCTCCCCCTCCCCATGCTTATCTTGCTACTGTGGAGGAGTGGAGGAATCCCTGTCAAGTCTGATACAGCTTGCCAAACCTCACACATGACCACACCCACTCAGCCGCTACACAACCAATCAAAACTATCAACCGGAGCTTGCATCAACTGTTGCCAACCAACACATGAAATCACAGCTTAAACTCCACAGCTACCAAACAGATGCATTAGATAGAAGACCAACATGTTTAATGAGGAAAGTGTGTCTTCTGAAAGCAACTGTACCTTGTGTTTTGACAGCTTGAATGCTAATGAGTTTTTTTATTATTTATTTTTTATAATCTACAACAAAACAGCTTGAAATAGAACAGGGAGTTACACCTGACAGTGACTTCCACTAATTTAATGAAACATATAAAATGTACATATCAGATAAAAACATGAGTGTCATATCAGAAAAGTGATTCTAGGTCTAAAACGGTGATGAAAAGCACCTTTTTTTAATCCCATCCTTTTATAGCATGAAAAGTATGAACACATCAAGCCAGCTAATCGGCTGTAGTTTAGAAATGTAAGAAACTAATGTAACTGTTTTAACTAACAAGGTATCGGTGGGAATAGAAAATTGCATACTTTGTGTAGAGCTAACTGGAGAGCACAGCTACAGTCTGATGCTAACTGGAGAGCACAGCTACAGTCTGATGCTAACTGGAGAGCACAGCTACAGTCTGATGCTAACTGGAGAGCACAGCTACAGTCTGATGCTAACTGGAGAGCACAGCTACATGATGCTAACTGGAGAGCACAGCTACATGATGCTAACTGGAGAGCACAGCTACATGATGCTAACTGGAGAGCACAGCTACATGATGCTAACTGGAGAGCACAGCTACATGATGCTAACTGGAGAGCACAGCTACATGATGCTAACTGGAGAGCACAGCTACATGATGCTAACTGGAGAGCACAGCTACACCAGTCTGATGTAAAACGAGATCCACCATTTCAATTCTGTAATTTCTATATCCACCATTTGTGCGTTGCTTTGAATAGGAATGTGTGAATCCAATGTGAGTGAGAGAGCTGCTTGTCCTGCCAGTCAGACACCCTGGTGACAGCAGAAGACATATTACATTCATCTGAATCATTGATATTCTTCACACAGCATCTAGTGTCCAGAGACCGTCCACTCATTCAACAGCAAAAAATTGCATTTTAATGAGATTTGGTCAGATCAGTCACATTCTGGGATGGGGAGAATAAACGCTTGCTAAACATTGTTATATTTATATTGTCCACTAGCAATAACAAGAATGGATAAAAACAGGGGAGTGTGATTAGTATGTGTGAGGTGCCAGAAATCACAGACTCACACAGCCTCTAACCAGAGGCCAGGGGACTCACACAGCCTCTAACCTGAGGCCAGGGGACTCACACAGCCTCTAACCAGAGGCCAGGGGACTCACACAGCCTCTAACCAGAGGCCAGGGGACTCACACAGCCTCTAACCAGAGGCCAGGGGACTCACACAGCCTCTAACCAGAGGCCAGGGGTCTCACACAGCCTCTAACCAGAGGCCAGGGGACTCACACAGCCTCTAACCAGAGGCCAGGGGACTCACACAGCCTCTAACCAGAGGCCAGGGGACTCACACAGCCTCTAACCAGAGGCCAGGGGTCTCACACAGCCTCTAACCAGAGGCCAGAGGACTCACACAGCCTCTAACCTAACTACCCGTTTTTTTCCCTGGCCACACTGTCACCGGTTTATAGAATTAAATTGGAAATCTATGAAAGGCCACTAATATGAAGAATATGTGACAATGCATCAGTAGTTTGTCCAGTTAAGCTGGTAACCAAACAGAATTTAAGGTTATAATTCACTATTAACCAGAACCTATTGACGAAGACAACTTGAATCCGCTGGATTTCTTCACATAAACCAACCAGACTGATGCAGCAGGTATCTGGAGAGGAGCTGGACTGTAACATCAGAGAAACACTCTGAACCAGCTGGTCTGTAACATCAGAGAAACACTCTGAACCAGCTGGTCTGTAACATCAGAGAAACACTCTGAACCAGCTGGTCTGTAACATCAGAGAAACACTCTGAACCAGCTGGACTGTAACATCAGAGAAACACTCTGAACCAGCTGGTCTGTAACATCAGAGAAACACTCTGAACCAGCTGGACTGTAACATCAGAGAAACACTCTGAACCAGCTGGACTGTAACATCAGAGAAACACTCTGAACCAGCTGGACTGTAACATCAGAGAAACACTCTGAACCAGCTGGTCTGTAACATCAGAGAAACACTCTGAACCAGCTGGTCTGTAACATCAGAGAAACACTCTGAACCAGCTGGACTGTAACATCAGAGAAACACTCTGAACCAGCTGGTCTGTAACATCAGAGAAACACTCTGAACCAGCTGGTCTGTAACATCAGAGAAACGCTCTGAACCAGCTGGTCTGTAACATCAGAGAAACGCTCTGAACCAGCTGGTCTGTAACATCAGAGAAACACTCTGAACCAGCTGGTCTGTAACATCAGAGAAACACTCTGAACCAGCTGGACTGTAACATCAGAGAAACGCTCTGAACCAGCTGGTCTGTAACATCACATAAAGACTTTCACTCTCAATACTTGAGCTTCTGCTAGCTAGTTATCTTATAATGAGCTTCTTCTAGTCGTAGCAGCTGTCTGGATGAAGCTTGTGACCGAGTAACACTCCAACATGGAGACAATAACAGCTAGATAGCAGAACTAAACTATAAAGATTAAATAATGATTATATAAGAAGTGACAGTTAGTCAACAGTGGACTGATATCAGCTAGCTGCTCTCCACCCTCTCACCCATCCCCCCATCTCTTCTCCCATATTCCTCCCGATATTTTGGCCCCTTATTCTTACCCGGAGTCAGCCTGTTTTCCCCTCCCCTGGCTGGAGGAGACACCGGGTGTGAGGGGCTGTCCACCCCCGGCCGGAGGCCGCATCTCTGCGGGGAGGGAGAGCTCGGAGTCCCGGGGAGAGGAGAACATCTCCTCCGCTTCGGAGACTGAGGATTGAGGAGGGCCTCAAACTCCATAGAGCGCTTTAACGTTGCTCCACACGCCATTATGGCTGAATTAAAGAGACAACAGTGAAGTATTTGGGGGAAACAAACAGTTAGAAAACGAACAGTTGGAACTATAAAATATGTTAAAATGTATTTTCTTTTTTCTTCGCTGTTGTAACAGACTAGCCTCGCGCGGCGCCGTGCCCAGCTGACGTACCGCTGTGACGTCACTACGTCACAGGCTAGACTGGACTGAACCATTTGTTCAAAAAACGGGAGATACATTTTCACATTTATATACTTTAATCGCGACATTTTATCAAATAGAAGATGTGTCATTACTCGAATGAAACAAACGTTTTAGACAGGTATCATTAGTTCAAAAATATGGTTTAATAACCAATTGAACACATTATCCGAACTTTGTTTCTACAAATCGAATCTACAGTTGACGTAAAGTGTTTAAAATTGGGGTTTTACCAGAACCATTGACTGAACGGATTCATTTACACTTTGTCTTATTTCCAAGTTCACACGTTTACTGAACTTAATCTTCAATGATTAATTAAAGCTGCAACGTCACTATTTGCAAGTGTTGACTGCAGTACCTTTTTAATTGAGTATCTAGCTAATCCTACTTGATTTAGGCCCACTATTCATTAACCCTCCACCCATGGTTTACCATATGTTAATTTATTCCAACTATTCCTCGCCATTGTCTCTTGAAGAGACTCGAGATCTGTCCTTTCTGACGCCTTAACTTCATACAGTTTCTGATGGGATCATGTCATGTAAGATCTGCCTTCCAGAGGCAAGATTCTTAGGTCAACTGCCCCTAGTTTCTACCCCATTTATCAAGACAGAGCAGTTCAAACAGCCATCTGACATCATCACGTTTAATATGATGATGCGGTGATGACGTCACACCCAGCACAGGGCAGGAGGCTACCTGTAGTCTCAACCCCCAATCAAGATGGGGTTTTACCAGATGGGGTTTCAAACCATCTGCCACTCGTCTCAGTTCCTTGTCAGCAGAGTTCCAGCCTCCATGACTTCATGGCTCTCTTTATGACCTTTGACCTGCCTACCTCAGCACTCTGCTTGTCATCAGGTGGAGGACCTTGTAAACACTCCCACAATGCAACTGGCCAGGCGTTCATCTGCAGAAGGTCACTCACATGTCCCCCTGCTCCCCTGTCCCCTTGTCCCACTGTCCCCTTGTCCTCCTGTCCCCTTGTCCCACTGTCCCCTTGTCCCACTGTCCCCTGTAGTAATATAGTGATATCTGACTGTACATGTAGTAATATAGTGTTATCTGACTCTACGTGTAGTAATATAGTGATATCTGACTGTACGTGTAGTAATATAGTGATATCTGACTGTACGTGTAGTAATATAGTGATATCTTACTGTACGTGTAGTAATATAGTGATATCTGACTGTACGTGTAGTAATATAGTGATATCTGACTGTACGTGTAGTAATATAGTGATATCTGACTGTACGTGTAGTAATATAGTGATATCTGACTGTACGTGTAGTAATATAGTGATATCTGACTGTACGTGTAGTAATATAGTGATATCTTACTGTACGTGTAGTAATATAGTGATATCTGACTGTACGTGTAGTAATATAGTGATATCTGACTGTACATGTACATCAAATCTGCTCTAAGTAATTGTTGTTTTCTCCGGAAGAAAAGGAAATTAGTAATTTTTTATTCTGGTTTTGTTCATCACACAACTATCCTACTTTTACACTGTGTTCCATCAATAAAATAACAAACAACATTAACAACTAGAGAGTGTAAGATTTCTGTGGCTGTAAGGATGTGCTTGAGGCTGCTCAGGGTTAGGGTTAGGGTTAGTCCTGGGTGAGTAGGGTGAGTCCTGCTGTTTACTGACTTCAACCATTCAGTGTCTTTATATTGGTTTTAGACAGCAAATAAGAAGAAAAGAAGTGGGTTGTTGAACTGGTCATATAGTAACAGACATGATCAGAAACATCTGATGTATTTGATACATTATGATCAAAGTAGAAGAAACTGCATGAAGACACTGACCACATTAAATTGTCCTATGAGCTACATATCTATTAGCTATTTAGCTGCTTCCATGACGCAGGGTGAGTAAGATCTAAAGAGAAAAGGGGAGCAGATTAAGATGTGTTATAGACAGAATATCCTACATATTGTCTTATCCAACAAGGTTTAGGGGTGGGAAAATAATAAAATAATATATAATATACATTATATGAGAGATTAAAATAGGTTGTGCTATTGCCAAAGGCATGCATACCCTAGTTATGTAACTACAAACTACCTTGAAGTTTTGCTACAGTGTCTCACTTCTCCACCCCTCCAACCCTCCACTCCTCCACTCCTCCACCCCTCCACTCCTCCACTCCTCCACCCCTCCGTCCCTCCACTTCTCCACCCCTCCAACCCTCCACTCCTCCACTCCTCCACCCCTCCACTCCTCCACTCCTCCACCCCTCCACCCCTCCACTCCTCCACTCCTCCACTCCTCCACTCCTCCACCCCTCCACTCCTCCACTTCTCCACCCCTCCACCCCTCCACTCCTCCACTTCTCCACCCCTCCACCCCTCCACTCCTCCACTCCTCCACCCCTCCACTCCTCCACTCCTCCACTCCTCCACCCCTCCACTCCTCCACTCCTCCACTCCTCCACCCTTTCAGTTGTTGCCCTCAGTCCTGTCCACCTCCAGAGCCATGTTGCAGATGTTACTCTCTAGTGTAGGCAGGGCAGGGGCAGAGTCCCCCGCTCCCATGGGCCTGTGGCAGCACCCCAGCCCCCCCAGCCCCCCCAGCCCCCTCAGCCCCCTCAGCCTCCCTGCCACCCTCAGCAGCTCCTCCCTCAGCTCCCTGCAGCGCAGAGCGTACAGCAGGGGGTTCACGGCAGAGTTGATGAGACACAGCGTGCTGCACAGGGCGAAGGCCCTCTGCTGGGGCCGCCTGAGGGGGCTGCGCACGTCCAGCAGCATGAGGGCCAGCACAGGCAGCCAGCAGCCCACCAGGATCAGCAGGATGAGCCCCAGCGTGCGAGCCAGACGGATGTCCATCCTCATGCGGGCCTGCCCTGCCAGCGCCCCCTGCAGGCTGCTCATGGAGGCCTCGTGCTGGTGAGCCCTCCACAGCACCAAGCTGTACGCCCCCAGGATGAGGGCCAGGAGCACCAGGATGAAGCTGACCCAGAACAGCAGGTAGTGGGGGTGGATGTAGGGGAAGAGGCTGGAGCAGGGCTGCTGGAGGCCCCCAGGGCAGCGCCACCCCAACAGAGGCAGGAAGGAGATGAGGAGGACCAGGCTCCACAGACCCAGCAGGGCCAGAAGGGCGCGGCGGCAGGTGAGGAGGGCGTGGTAACGGGCTGCGTGCTGGATGCAGATGTAGCGGTCCAGAGCGGTCAGTAGCAGACTGCTCACAGAGCCAGAGAAGGCCAGCGTGACTCCGCCCAGCTTGAAGAGATACGCCCCCGGGTCGTCGCAGCGCTGGAACAGGTGGAAGTCCAGGAAGCTGATGGTGAAGAAGCAGCTGGCGAAGACGTCAGCCAGGGCCAGGCTGCCGATGAACAGGTAGGAGGGGCGTCTCCGCAGGGCAGGGCTGGCTGCGATCACGCCCAGAACCAGCAGGTTCTCCAGGAGGGTGACGGGCCCAGCCAGCAGGCAGATGGAGCCGATGGCCACCTGCTCCGGGTGCTTCAGAACCATGTAGCGCTGAAGCTCCACACATGACAGGTTAGGCTGGACTGCTGGGGTCAGGAGGAAGAGGCAGAACACAGAGAGAAGGTTTCAGTAAGGTTAAAGGTCAGGGGTCAGCAGGGAGGTTTGATGACAGCTGCTATTCTAAACAGCTCTGGGTTTGATGAGTACCTGATTTTTGCATTGGATGAAATGAGGCTGTGATCATCATTTGAACTTCATTCACTTATAAGCTTAACATATACATACCCAAGGAAAGAGCTGTAGGATGGCTCTGATTGGCTGTGAGCACTGCTGCGGGTGTGTGTGGCTCCTCCCATCCCTCCATCTCTCCTTCAGATCAAGTCACATGACAGACCAGCTGGTCAGATGCTCTCTCCACATAGACACTCTGAGCAACACTAACATGTGGGTGTCACTGATGTTAGATACCAACAGTAAAACCTCTGTTGTGGCATTAAGAAGACAAGTTTAAGTTTAAACCAGTTTTAGTTCTAAATCTCACCACTAGATGGAAACATGATCCTGAACCGGATGCTCTAACAGTTTCCACACAGACTCAGGTACTCAGATATGGGGGCCACGCCCTTTCAGAATCACAAGAAGGGATTCTAAAAGAGGATCATAACCATTCCATAGATGACTCTGAGCATGACCCTTCATGACCCTGAGCATGACCGTTCATGACCCTGAGCATGACCCTTCATGACCCTGAGCATGACCCTTCATGACCCTGAGCATGACCCTTCATGACCCTGAGCATGACCCTTCATGACCCTGAGCATGACCCTTCATGACCCTGAGCATGACCCTTCATGACCCTGAGCATGACCCTTCATGACCCTGAGCATGACACTTCATGACCCTGAGCATGACCCTTCATGACCCTGAGCATGACCCTTCATGACCCTGAGCATGACCCTTCATGACCCTGAGCATGACCCTTCATGACCCTGAGCATGACCCTTCATGACCCTGAGCATGACCCTTCATGACCCTGAGCATGACCCTTCATGACCCTGAGCATGACCCTTCATGACCCTGAGCATGACCCTTCATGACCCTGAGCATGACCCTTCATGACCCTGAGCATGACCCTTCATGACCCTGAGCATGACCCTTCATGACCCTGAGCATGACCCTTCATGACCCTGAGCATCCTCAGCTCCAGCAGCTTGTGGGAGAGCTTGGGCCAGACTCAGGCCAGTTCAAATGTCATACATATCTGTCAAGTCTGTAAATACCCACATTTATACAAATGATCAATACTCTGACATCATTCTCCAGTGAAACTCCCCCTGCAGCAGGATCAGGATCAGCAGTTCGTCTCCTCTTGGCTCTTCTCTGTAATCCAGTTGTGCCTGAGCTTCCTGTCAGTTTAGCCTCCCAGACACTGGTCTGCTTGATGAGCAGTGATCAGTCCATGTCTGGCTGGAGGTTTCATTCCAGGAGAGTCTTGGTGACTCTGGAGACATCTGTGGACAACTGGATGAGGAAGCTGCCTCTTAATGCCTCGTCCTGTCTCTCCTGCCTCTTAATGCCTCGTCCTGTCTCTCCTGCCTCTTAATGCCTCCTCCTGTCTCTCCTGCCTCTTAATGCCTCGTCCTGTCTCTCCTGCCTCTTAATGCCTCGTCCTGTCTCTCCTGCCTCTTAATGCCTCGTCCTGTCTCTCCTGCCTCTTAATGCCTCGTCCTGTCTCTCCTGCCTCTTAATGCCTCGTCCTGTCTCTCCTGCCTCTTAATGCCTCGTCCTGTCTCTCCTGCCTCTTAATGCCTCGTCCTGTCTCTCCTGCCTCTTAATGCCTCGTCCTGTCTCTCCTGCCTCTTAATGCCTCGTCCTGTCTCTCCTGCCTCTTAATGCCTCGTCCTGTCTCTCCTGCCTCTTAATGCCTCGTCCTGTCTCTCCTGCCTCTTAATGCCTCGTCCTGTCTCTCCTGCCTCTTAATGGCACTTAGAAGTATCAGCTGTTGTTCTTCAGAATCAGAATATTTATGATATTCTGTATATTAATAATATTCTTATATATATTAATATTCAATGTTAATATTATTTAACATCATTTATAAATTGTTCGGCTGAATGCTCTTATAGCTCTTCCGTTGGCACTTCTTGGTTTTTCACGATGCATGTTTCATCTCTACATACATCCTAACAGTTGAGAAGCACTCTGTTGTTTTGGTCACACATACAGACTTGCCTTGACTCAAGAAGCAGGCAAGTTACAGTTTAAATCTTGCAATACATGAAGAAATTACTTCTTTCATCATTGTTTTAGTCTTCTAGCATGGAGAGAACTGCTTCTTGCTTTAAATTTTTTTTTACACTTTTTCAGTTCAAGAAGGTTTGACGGATTATAAAAAGTCTTCCAGCATGTGATCCTACCTGTGAGCTGCAGCAGAGCCTCCTGTCTGTCCCCACGATCGACTCTCTCACTGGGCTTCTCTCTCTCTCTGTTCTCCTCAGCACCACCAGAGAGGGAGGGGAGAGGGGATGGTCTCATCAACCACATCCTGATCTACAGTATATGTCTCTCTCTCTCTGTCTCTCTCTCTCTCTGTGTCTCTCTCTCTCTCTCTCTGTCTCTCTCTCTCTCTCTGTCTCTCTCTCTCTCTCTCTGTCTCTCTCTCTCTGTCTCTCTCTGTCTCTCAGTGTTAGTGTGTGTTGCCCACACGTTTCTACAGAGCTGTGCAGAGGAAATGTGCAGTGTGACACGTCTGAGAGGAGAAACATCAACCTGTCAGCTTGTTGTCTTTGATGGGTTTGTTCTCCAGGCTGGGAGACCCAGACACACATTCATCCAGTCCAGTACTTCAGGGTCAGGCTTTCATATCTGACAGCAGAGAGAGTGGAGAGATAGGGAGTCAGGTGGTGAGAGAGAGAGGGGGAGACACAGAGAGACAGAGAGAGCCAGCGAGAGAGAGAGAGAGAGAGAGAGAGAACATTTTGTGTTAAAGCAGATAAGACCCTGTGCCCCCCATGTTAACTCTCTGAGTGCTTGTCAGGTTCAAAGTTTGATGGAAGAGTTCAAGAGGCTTCAGTTTCTGACACAAGAAACATTTTGCAACGTCTTGAAGTCACTCAACTTCCAGAAACTGTTTTGTTGCATCATTGACGGGGGAAATGTTCCATTTGTTCACAACAACACACATCTGGTACAAAACATAAAGTAGAGTTAGAGTATGTGTTTTTGTTATGACCCGGGGTCATCATTTGGATGGGGTTATTTGTTGTGTGCAGGGCAGTGCAGGGCAGGGCTGGTGTTCCTCACTGCCTAATCTATTTTTTGTCCTCTGTCTATTTGATATGAAGGCAGGTTGGAAACCTGTTTTGTTTTCCTTGTTTTGGTTAGGTAAGTTAGTTTCTGCCAGATAGTTTTGTTGGTTGTTTTGGGCCATGCTCACCCTAACACTACCAGATCTGATGACCTGGATCATTACTTGGGAGCGGGGAAAGAGGGGAGCGTCCTCCCCCCCTAGGTCAAACGTAACAGTTTTACTTTAATAACTCATAAATATCCTTCCAAAAATGTCTCAAGTGTCCTCACAAGGGAACATTCGACCAGAAATCTGTCCAATTCATTTAAGAATGTGTCCTTCAGCAAATAATGATTCAGTACCATCAGAAACCATTTAATCAGGTTACAAGAACTTTTGCCCAAAGGAAAATCTAAACAGATTATTGTACTATTTTTAATTCACAATGCATGTTAAAAGTGCAGTAAGTAGAGCCAGACTGATGTCTGAACTTCATTTGGGACTGACAGACAGACAGACAGGCAGACAGGCAGACAGAAAGACAGGCAGACAGACAGACAGGCAGACAGGCAGACAGGCAGACAGGCAGACAGACAGGCAGACAGGCAGACAGGCAGACAGGCAGACAGACAGATAGACAGACAGGCAGACAGGCAGACAGGCAGAAAGACAGGCAGACAGGCAGACAGGCAGACATACAGGCAGACAGACAGACAGGCAGACAGGCAGACAGGCAGACAGACAGACAGGCAGACAGGCAGACAGGCAGACAGACAGACAGACAGACAGACAGGCAGACAGGCAGACAGGCAGACAGACAGGCAGACAGACAGGCAGACAGGCAGACAGGCAGACAGGCAGACAGACAGACAGGCAGACAGACAGGCAGACAGGCAGACAGACAGATAGACAGGCAGACAGGCAGACAGGCAGTGGTCCAAAGCTCAGGTGAATTTAACTAAACCAGGTCAATGTGAACCACCTCTTTGTATGTCACACAAAGAGCATAATAAATACTTTCACACAACTTTGATGGTATGAGGTATGTGTGTGTGTGTTCACGGGGAGTGTGTGGTGGGAGTATATATCTGGACAGTGTGTGTGGTGGGAGTATGAATTGGGGGGGTATTGGATTGTTGGTATCAGCTGGAAGGGGGAGGGGCCTGCTGGGGGGAGGGGCCAGTCCTCATGTCACCATGTTTACACAACAGGCTGACATGGAACTGTAAACCACACACAGGTCATAAACAGGAGCCTGCTAATGGGACTTTACCCCCTAATAACAGGGGCATTAACCCTGTTTTACAACACAGACCTGGATCTACCCTATCTCTGTACAACACAGACCTGCTCTTATGACCTAGATGATCTGTGTTAGACGTGACGGTCCTCTACATCCCCTTACACAGAAACAGACTGAGACACAGCACCTCCTGTCTCTCTCTCTCTACAGTGTCAGCTGGGAGAGTTGCCTGTCTCTCTCTCTACAGTTTCAGAGCTGCCTGTCTCTCTCTCCAGTGTCAGAGCTGCCTGTCTCTCTCTCTACAGTGTCAGAGCAGCTGCCTGTCTCTCTCTCTCTCCAGTGTCAGAGCTGCCTTTCTCTCTCTCTCCAGTGTCAGAGCTGCCTGTCTCTCTCTCCAGTGTCAGAGCTGCCTGTCTCTCTCTCTCTCCAGTGTCAGAGCTGCCTTTCTCTCTCTCTCCAGTGTCAGAGCTGCCTGTCTCTCTCTCCAGTGTCAGAGCTGCCTGTCTCTCTCTCTCCAGTGTCAGAGCTGCCTTTCTCTCTCTCTCCAGTGTCAGAGCTGCCTGTCTCTCTCTCCAGTGTCAGAGCTGCCTGTCTCTCTCTCTCTCCAGTGTCAGAGCTGCCTTTCTCTCTCTCTCCAGTGTCAGAGCTGCCTGTCTCTCTCTCCAGTGTCAGAGCTGCCTGTCTCTCTCTCTCTCCAGTGTCAGAGCTGCCTTTCTCTCTCTCTCCAGTGTCAGAGCTGCCTGTCTCTCTCTCCAGTGTCAGAGCTGCCTGTCTCTCTCTCTCCAGTGTCAGAGCTGCCTGTCTCTCTCTCTCCAGTGTCAGAGCTGCCTGTCTCTCTCTCTCTCCAGTGTCAGAGCTGCCTGTCTCTCTCTCCAGTGTCAGAGCTGCCTGTCTCTCTCTCTCCAGTGTCAGAGCTGCCTGTCTCTCTCTGCAGTGTCAGAGCTGCCTGTCTCTCTCTCTCCAGTGTCAGAGCTGCCTGTCTCTCTCTCTCCAGTGTCAGAGCTGCCTGTCTCTCTCTCTCCAGTGTCAGAGCTGCCTGTCTCTCTCTCTCCAGTGTCAGAGCTGCCTGTCTCTCTCTGCAGTGTCAGAGCTGCCTGTCTCTCTCTCTCCAGTGTCAGAGCTACCTGTCTCTCTCTCTCCAGTGTCAGAGCTGCCTGTCTCTCTCTCTCCAGTGTCAGAGCTGCCTGTCTCTCTCTCCAGTGTCAGAGCTGCCTGTCTCTCTCTCTCCAGTGTCAGAGCTGCCTGTCTCTCTCTCTCCAGTGTCAGAGCTGCCTGTCTCTCTCTGCAGTGTCAGAGCTGCCTGTCTCTCTCTCTCTCCTGTACTGGAAAAACAAATGTGATTATCAGCTAGCAGAGGCAGCCTGCAGTCTGATATCTCATTACCTGACAGGAAGCAGAGCTTCAACCCCAGCGCACATCTTGACATGGTGGAAATACTGGGGTTTGCTATCCACATTCAGCAGGCTCCATATACATTATCCTCTCTCTATATTATTCTCCATATACATTATCCTCTATATATTTTGTTCTCCATATACATTATCCTCCATATACATTATCCTCTCTCTATATTATTCTCCATATACATTATCCTCTATATATTTTGTTCTCCATATACATTATCCACAGGTACAAGTACAGGGTAACGAAATACAGTTAGCATCCAACCAGAAGTGCTAAACAGTTATGACAACAGAATATAATAAATATGGGTATACTCAGAATATACACAGTATGAACAGTATAATCAGAATATACACAGTATGAACAGTATAATCAGAATATACACAGTATGAACAGTATAATCAGAATATACACAGTATGGACAGTATAATCAGAATATACACAGTATGAACAGTATAATCAGAATATACAGGGTATTTATATCCTCTAAGTGTTCACAAACTGTGACAGCTGATCATTTCAGAGGATAACAATCCTTATTATTAAGACACCACACAAACACAGGCCTTAATAGAAACAATAACAGCTTTATTTGATTCAGAACTAAGTGATAGTTGGCCCATGAATCATCTCATTATCCATGAAGATGTGAAGTTTGTTTCAGCAAATATGACTAAAGTGTTACTCAACATCATTGCCTTCGACCTTCAGACAAAAAAAGACTTCAGGTCCGCTTGTTTGACGGACTCTCTGCCAACCAGAATACTGACCTACTTAGAGTAGGTAGCCTTGGCTAAGTTTTACAACACTTGGTTATGCAACAGTGTCCAGAGGAGTGAGGGTGTGTACGTGTGTGCGTGTGCGTGTGTACGTGTGCGTAAGGTTTTTTATTAGAAAACTGTTTCAACGGATATAACATTTACATTATATTAATTTACAAGATGTGTGTATCTATGTACAAATATCAGAAGGTTTTCCTGAACAACAACCTGTAGCTGTTAACACTCCACATTAGATAGTTTGGTAGTTCAGGTGTTGGATCACAGCACTGTTATTATAAAACTGCTGGGACACATGTTCTTTCGAAACAACGATGACGTCATCTGCTGCTGACCTGTGGCATTTCAAAGTGTTTTTATGATCCTTAACTCCTGTAAATTAGTTACATGATAGAAATAGAATAGAATTAGATACATGATAGAAATAGAATAGAATTAGTTACATGATAGAAATAGTAACTTAATACACGAACGAATGTTTATAAAGGTCCTTCTTTCCTTCTTTAGTTTGTACTCATAATATAAAGACGACAGTTTCCGTCTGGACAGAAAACCCCAACAAAGAGCACGAGGGAGGGGCTGGTGACGTCAGATCTCCGGCAACACGCGTGAACGCGCTTGCAGGGAGATTTTACGATTGGTCGATGAGATTCAAAGCTGGTGTGTGATTGGTCGATGGGATTCAAATCTGGTGTGTGATTGGTCAGAAGTGAGATGGTCGCGCTACATTAGATCGAGTCAGGATCCATTTTGTTGCCATTCAGAGTCGGAGAGGAGAGACAGACCATCATAGCATTAAAACAGTGATTAAAGGGGGGGAAATAACCTTCTACCATCACATTTATATACATATATATACTTTAACCGTCAAACTGACACATATCTGACGCAGTTTAACCATCAAATCCTGAGGAAGTCGGTAAGAAACATGAAGTTAGAAGCAGCTAATGTTGCTGCTGTAATCTTGTTGTTTAGTCGCCATGTTAGAGCTTCTCTTTGTTCTTTAACAGACACGGACTTTAAACATGCTGCTGGTTTAAATATTTACAGTCTGTTTGACTATAGGAATTATAAGGATACCACTGTTATGTTTTGTGAAAATCTAATAACATTTCCTTAGTAAATTTGGGATTGGAGCCGTTAGCTTCTGCTTTGAAGCGAACAAAAGATTTGGGATATTTCAGTGGCTCCTGTTAACTAATGTTGAAATAATGTCGAACTCGACCTACTAACGGCGTTTTATGACTTTTCATCGAGTTTACTATTTGGGTTAAAACATTTTATGTTGTGCTACTTGGTGTTGTTGTTGTGTGACGCAGGCTGTTATTGTGCTGCTGGGTCAGTGAGAAGGATCAGATCTGAAACCACTAGGAAGGTTTCTGAACACTAGGGGGGTTTCTGAACAGATATGGAAGGTTTCTGAACACTAGGGGGGTTTCTGAACAGATATGAAAGGTTTCTGAACACTAGGGGGGTTTCTGAACAGATATGGAAGGTTTCTGAACTGGGTCGTGTTGCTTTCCTTCCAGTTTGTCGTCTTCTTGGAGCCCCTGTGTTCTGAGGTGAATTGATGTTCAGCTCAGGAACAGCAGTAAACAGCGCTGATCAGCTCATGAACACCTCTCATCTTGCTGGACACACAAGTGCAGCGAGAAGTAGATCTAAAACTACTTTGAGGACCTGGAGCCCGATTGGCGAGGAGAAATTAAGAAAGAAAGATCTTTGCTCGTTCAATTTCCTGACAACAAAGAGGTGAGGAGGCTGTCTGGTGGGGGAGGGGTGCTGGGCAGCAGGATGTCTAGGGGCCATTTTGCAGCGCTGCTGCTGCACGATTCCACAAAGATAACATCAACAGGAAATAGCATTATTATTGTTATTATATCTAGGATGCATTATCAGGCATATTGTCATATTAAGGTATTGCATATATGGGTTTTAGATTAGATTCAACTTTATTGACATTACACAGGTACAGGGTAACGAAATACAGTTAGCATCCAACCAGAAGTGCAAAACTGTTATTAAATGTAATTTATAATATAGAATATACACAGCATGTACATTATAATCAGAATATACAGAGTATGTACAAATTAAGTTTGTTTATTTGGTGGGGGACAAATGTACAGCTGTATTGTACAAGATTATACAGTATTTTTTTTACAGAATTTACAGAGTTGCATGTGTGTACAGTTAGTGCAAATGATACAATGTGGTGCAGGTGTTTTATATCTTTATATAAATGCTTCATGAAATGAGCTAACCTGTGCTTCTGTCCTCTCCAGGTGACAGTAGAGTGCTGACAGAATGGGAGGAGGAGAGAGGTACAACATTCCTGTGTCCCACCCTGAGCGCCCCCTGCCCAAGAAGCCCCATCACCTGGGCCGCAGCAAGCAGAAGAGCCGTGACGTCAGCGCCGTGTCTGCCATGCCGCCGGCCATGATCCAGCAGGCCCTCCGCAGGGCCGACAAGGCCCCACTCTGCCCCTGGGCTGTGGAGGTGCGGCAGGCCGCCTCCCCCCATAAGAAGGGGGCTTCAGTCCGCTTCTCCAGCAGCTTTGCTCCCAGCTGGGAGGGCTGTGCTCCCCACCTGAGCATGCTGCTGGGGCCACAGGGCGGACTCAGCTACGCAGGGGCCAAGTTCAGTGAGCCCCCCTCCCCCAGCGTGCTGCCCAAACCTCCCCATCACTGGACGGCTCAGCCTGGGGACCACAGAGAGATGATGGCCTTCCAGCTGAAGAGTCTCCTCAAGGTCCAGGCCTGACCCGCCCCCCCTGACCCCTGACCTTCCCCCCCTCCCCCCGGATCACAGCCTCACAGGGCTCGCCCACCAGTAACGCTGCAGTGCTGTCAGACATGGACGTGTTTAGACCAGGCGCCACCTACAGGTGGGAGGTCAGGTGTGGTGGGCCTGCATGGCCAGTGTCAGCTGATGGTTTCATGAGGTGTTTAAACGAGGTCCAGATCTGACCGTGCTGCAGCCTTGCTGCTGGGACAGGAGACCCTGAGCCGCTCTCTCTAACCTGGAGATCCTCCTGAGCTCTCTCTTGTTTTGTTCTTTATTTGGTGGCTGTTGCAGTGGTGAGCCTCTTCCCTCCCACAGCTGGCAGGCTGCTCCTGGCAGGCTGCTCCTAAGGCAGTGATGAACAGTTCACAGGAGAAGACTTAAGGTGCTAAAAGCCCACATCCTCATTGGTTGAATTTGAAATTCAGACTGTCTAGGTCTTGTTAATGTCCCTGTATGTGTTTGGGGTGTCCCTGGTCAGCAGGGCAGCCTGCACTGCTGGAGGTGTTAGTGGAGCCCCCCCCAAACTGAAGAGTGATATGACACACGCTCTGGGAGCACACTCCTATACCTTTTCTATAGCGCTGTGCGCACTGCACTATAGGAGTGTCCCTGCCCATTGCCCAACTCAGTCATGGCATTATTCTGCGATTCTATTTAGTGTAAGACAAGGTGATAACTGTGGGGCTGCTGTGTGTGTGTGTGTGTTAACCAAAGCTATGTTTGAATTTGTACTGTTGGACCTGTTCCCCAGCGCCACATCCTCCACTGCCCGAGACCTGCAGGCTGAGTCTCTGAGGGTCTCTGAGTCTCTCAGGGTCTCTGAGGGTCTCTGAGTCTCTCAGGGTCTCTGAGGGTCTCTGAGTCTCTCAGGGTCTCTGAGGGTCTTTGAGTCTCTCAGGGTCTCTGAGGGTCTTTGAGTCTCTCAGGGTCTCTGAGGGTCTTTGGGTCTCTCAGGGTCTCTCAGGGTCTCTGAGGGTCTTTGGGTCTCTCAGGGTCTCTGAGGGTCTTTGAGTCTCTCAGGGTCTCTGAGGGTCTTTGAGTCTCTCAGGGTCTCTGAGGGTCTTTGGGTCTCTGAGGGTCTCTCTGGGCCTCTGTGGCCCCCCCCAGCAGGAGGGCGGTCCCCCTGGGGCCCCAGGGCAGTGCTGCCTTGTGGGGCTTCAGGTGGGGGCGCCTGCCTGTGGGGGGGGGGGGGGGGGGGGTGTGGCCCAGCAGACACAGGGACCACCTGGAGGTGTTTACATTTAGAAGCAGCTCTCAGAATATGGCTGCACTGCAGTCACACCTGTGTTACTGATCAGCATGCCTTCCTGTCAGAAGTGCGTTATTGACGATCTCTTGGTGGATTGTGGAAGCGAGGCTGTGTCTTGTTTTTCTCCTGTAGAACCCAAACTGTAACAGCCAGTTTAGGGATAACGAAACAAGCGTTGAGAGCTTGCAGATATGTTTAAGAGCCATGTATATAAGGACATGTTTGAGTACGTGTAGCATATGTACATTTTGCAGGGAAATTTGAAACCTGCTTGATAAAGTATTTTTAGTAATACACTGAATGTATAAGTCATGCTAAGGACTTGACTTGACTTCAATGCTGAAGATTATTTTTGTAAAAAAAGGAAAAACCCTTCCCCAGCATGACAGCACCCCAACACACCCCAACACTGTGTCCTGCTGCCAGTGATCTTGCACATCATGTTTTTATTGTTTTGTATCCTGCACAGTGTTGGGGATGTGATGCTGCTGTGCACTCAGAAAAACTCCACATTTTAACGACGTCAGGGGACTTAAATATGTATGAATTGTTCATTTATTTCTGAATGCTCTTGTAACTTTAAAGGTATTTTTTGTTTTATTTGTCTTAACCTTGTCGTGCCTGCCATGGATTCCAGAATTGAAAAGTTATTGAACTGAAACAGCTTTTGTTTGGGTAGGTACAGTGTAGACAGACAGCTGTTTATTAAGGACAGCTTCATGTCTGTGTGTGTGTGTGTGTGTACCCAGCCTCCTGTGTGTGTGGATGTGTGTCTACGTCTACCCAGCCTCCTGTGTGTGTGTGTGTACCCAGCCTCCTGTGTGTGTGTGTGTGTGTGTGTGTGTGTGTGTGTGTACCCAGCCTCCTGTGTGTGTGTGTACCCAGCCTCCTGTGTGTGTGTGTACCCAGCCTCCTGTGTGTGTGTGTGTGTGTGTACCCAGCCTCCTGTGTGTGTGTGTGTGTGTGTGTGTGTGTGTGTACGTGTGTACCCAGCCTCCTGTGTGTGTGTGTGTACCCAGCCTCCTGTGTGTCTGTGTGTGTGTGCGCCTACTTAGCCTCCTGTGTGCGCGCGTGTGTGTGTGTGCCGACCTCGTGTGTGTGTGCTCCTCCCTGTAGACACAGGAAGCTGCCTCTTATGAATGTAAATACTTCACCAGTTGTTTTTATTTTTTTTAAGTGGTTTTATTTTGTTATGATTTAACGATTTATACATGTTTAAGTCTCTTGTAAAAAAAGAAAAGAAAATTGGGAACTCTTAAAGTTTGACAAATTGGTTGTTAATTAATCTGTTCTGTCACCTATTGTTCTGAAATGCCCAATGTCCACAAGTCTATTCAATTTGGAAAAATAACAGTTTTTAATTGGTAATCTAAAACATGAACCCCAAAAAATAAATCCCTTCCCCCCCCACTGATGTCTCATTACTGTCTGGCTCTCACCACACTTCAGGTGCACTTTGACCTCCACATTTTATAGAAAGTTCCAGATGATGTCTGGTACAGGAAATGAATATCAACATGTAGTTTATAATCAATCTATATGCAGGAATCCTTAAGATAATGTCAATACATTTACATTAAACGATTATTGAAGACTTTCTCAACACATTATTCGCACTTCAAGTTCTAAACTGCGACGAATCTTTAATAAGTATTAAATCTAGAGCTTAACCATATAACAACTCAGATAAAATCGGAAGTATAATAAATTAAAGCAAAGGCGAAGGTTTATTAAAATAGACGTTAATTAACACTCATGTACCAGCTTGGTGAATAATATACTTACACATATCTGTTGTTACTGTTCAAAGTTACTTAAAGTTGTAATTTGTTCAGCGGAATGCTCTAGTGCTTCCCCTGGCACCTACTGGTTACTCACGATGTATGTTTCATATTCATAATCTATAAATCCGCTATGTTTGGGGTCTATCAAGCTGCTATGATCAGTGACCGATGCTCTTTTGTAAAGCTCTCTCTTTTAAGTCGCTTTGGATAAATAAATTTAACTAACTAGTACAGATACGGATATAAAGGTTTATCTAATATCTATCCAGATCTTCTTGCAGTGTGCTCCGTGTGACTGGACCGCTTTGATGCCGGAACTGTCATCTTTTTACAGTATAAAACATGAAGGTTAACAAGCTTCAGCCATGGTTATAGCCATCGCTTCCCTATTAATGAACTTTTATCAACTAAAAGATGTCGAAAGTCAGATTTACTGCTGAGGAGTTGAGGCAAGAGACAGGGACGATTAATTTGCAAATGACTTTCATGCAGACGGGGGAGTTTTGTACTGTAAAGAATACATGAGGAATACATAAGGCACAATAACAGGAAGGCGAGGTGTTTGGGTGAGGAGCATTTTCTTATTTATTAGCTGGTTAAAACATGCTGAAGTCAATTCAAATGTTGTGGCGTCGATCTCAGTAACTGCCATTAAAGCTAATCCGAGTGAGAGAGAGGTGTGTGTGTGTGTGTGTGAAATCAGCGTGAGCTTGTAGATCTGACCTAATTGTTATTGGTAAATTATTTTTCTTAGATGAATGGTTAATCTATCCGTCCATATGCATTTCAGTGGCAAATAAATAGTTTGACATATTTGCTCTTCATGGAGGAGGGAATAACTGTTATATAAAAAATGACAAAATCAAAGGTTTGACTAATGTCTATTACTTTGTGGTACTTTCAGGTTTATTTAGCATGTTTATGGTTATTTGTGCTCCAACCAATTTATTATAGTACTGTATAACTGTTTAATACCTTAAAGGGGTATTAGTAAAAACACTCCGCAGAATCCCGCAATTTTCCTCCTGAATCACCACCGAAAAACTGAAAAAGGATCGAGGTTTAAACGTCTTCATGGAGTCAAACTCTTTCGACAAAATCTGAAACAAAATTGAATACCTCATAAAATCGGAATTAAGAGTTTTTTATACCTTTCAAGGATATCAATATTCCCAAAATGGGAATATCAACTTTTAAAAACCCCAGAGATACCGTGATCATATTTCAACAGGGATTATTAGATATGAGATTCCTCAAATCCAATCAAGTATTCAGAATAAAAGCTTCTAAAGACAAACTGAAATAGGATGGTTTATTGACATGAGCAAAAATGTGTAATAAAACAGCCTTGAAATCATAATGAGCTTTTCAAAAATATATCTGGATTTAGATGTGGATCTTGTCATGCAGATCACTAAAGCAAACGATTAAATCACCTTGATGACAGAAAAGTTGCCATCTTGCATTAGGATGCAATTATAGATCCGTTTTATATAAATGTGGCCAAACAGTCACAATCTGCTTCTGCTAAACACACAACATAGGCTACAAACACAACTATCAACACAGGATGCTTAAACACGGTTTCAAAGGAGAATTCACTTGAACACTTCTAACAAAGATCAACTTGTCAACAGATCTGAAAACGACCATAAAAATAATCCAAATGACCATCGATAAAAACATGGCTGCCACTTGATCTTTAACTAAAATATTTCCACTGACTGGATGTTTCACCCACTGTAACATGGAACTACAAAGAGTTAAGAGGCTACTGGGGCTAACCTGCCATCATCTACCTCCATCCCTCCCCTCCCTCCCTCCCTCCCTCCCCACACCAGCACACCCCCACCCCCCATCTCTGACCAATGACCCTCTGTACAAACACTTGTGGAGTTAACATGTAAACCTTCTGAATCTCGCTGCTCCAGGTGAGACTGGACACACCTCCCAGCGCTACCATGACAACTGAGGTAGAAGCAGGGAGATGGGCACCGTACTGAATAAGGTGAAGCCCAACACCTTCAGGAGACTCACAGGGAGGGAAGAGGAGGGAGGGGGGGTCAGTAGGGGGGCTCAGTGGCCCCCAGACTTGCGGCCGGCCCAGGACCGAGAACGAGAGCGTGAGCGTGAGAGCGAGCGTGAGAAGGAGCGTGAGGGTGATCGTCCAGGAGCCTGCCTCTGGGAGGACGAGGGGTGGAAGTCCTCCACTGGGCCGGGGGACTTGGAGGGAGACTTCCTGGCCTTGGGCCGCGCCCTGGGGGGGGAGGCGGAGCGGGAGGCGGAGCGAGAGCGCATGGGGGGGCCGTGGTTCATGCGGTGGTCTCGGGGCGGTCCACGGTACCTGGAGGGACAGACCCTTTAACAATCTTTAACAGTCTGGTGCACTGACAGAGAGACTACAGAGGCTGGTACAGTAGACTGCAGGGACAGCCTTCAACCTGGAGCTCCACCCTCCACCAGGAGGTCCCTGCACCCCCCACCAGGAGGTCCCTGCACCCCCCACCAGGAGGTCCCTCCACCCACTGGAGGTCCCTCCTCCACCCCCCACCAGGAGGTCCCTCCACCCCCCACCAGGAGGTCCCTGCACCCCCCACCAGGAGGTCCCTGCACCCCCCACCAGGAGGTCCCTGCACCCCCCACCAGGAGGTCCCTCCTCCCCCCCCACCAGGAGGTCCCTCCTCCACCCTCCCCCTGGAGGTCCACCCACCGTTCGTTGTCATGGCTTCTGCTGCGTCTGTGTCGACCGTAAGACCTGGACCTGAGAAGACAAACCCAGTCCAGGAGGGTTAGTGGGGTGGATGATGAAGCCTTCAGGATAACTCAAACACCATCTGAAACCTGTGACCACTGAGATACACCCATCCCCACACTGACCACTGAGATACACCCATCCCCACACTGACCACTGAGATACACCCATCCCCACACTGACCACTGAGATACACCCATCCCCACACTGACCACTGAGATACACCCATCCCCACACTGACCACTGAGATACACCCATCCCCACACTGACCACTGAGATACACCCATCCCCACACTGACCACTGAGATACACCCATCCCCACACTGACCACTGAGATACACCCATCCCCACACTGACCACTGAGATACACCCATCCCCACACTGACCACTGAGATACACCCATCCCCACACTGACCACTGAGATACACCCATCCCCACACTGACCACTGAGATACACCCATCCCCACACTGACCACTGAGATACACCCATCCCCCCCCCCCCCCCCCTCCAGACAATGGCTAAATGCTAAATGAGGACAGACGGGGCGTGCGAGGCAGACTTACTCTCGGGGGCTGGGCGAGCGGCGTGGGCGCCGGTCATAGGAGGGGCTTCGAGAGCGCCGGCGGTCGTAGCTACGGCTACGGGATCTGCGTCGCCTGCCCTCACGCTCGTGGTCGTGGTCACGAGAGAAGCTGCGGGGGGAACTTTCCTTAGTCTTCATCTGTCCAGGCGCTGGAGGAAGAGACACATTAGCCTTTATAACATGTTATAACTCCTGATTACTAGACAAGTACTTCCCCCCCACTGCTGATTACTAGACAGATACTGCTGTTTACTAGATAAGTGCTTAGACCAACTTAGCCACAACGCCTCTCAAAGCACTCATGCTGCACATGGAATACTTCACAACAGCTCTTGTGTTCTAAAAAATCCAAGTGTAATGGACAAGTTTACTATGGCAGCATTTTCTTCATGTGTGCCATCCTTAAATATTAAAGCATGCGCTGCGTGACGTGCAGTGAGGCAGAGTGCAGTTAGGCTACGTGCAGTGCAGTTTCGTGCAGTGAGGAAGAGTTCGCTCCACATCTGTGTTCAGGGTCTGCACCAGGTGGACATGCATTTCTGTTGTCTCATCCTAAACAGTTCCTCACAAGCAAGTTGACAGAATATAACTAATAATAAACATTATAAGTTCTTACTTTTTCGATCTCCCTGCGCAAACTGGATCTCGATCTGTCGTCCACAGACCCACTTCCTGTCCAGATTGTGCAGAGCGTCCTCTGCATCACGAACGTCTTCGAACGTGACGACAGTTAAGGCTTTCCACACGGGGGGGGGGGGCAGGGGAGAGAGAGACAACTAACCTAAACACTCTTCTAAACACCCTGAACACTTGACCAGACCAAACACGCCACTAGGGCTGCAGTAGTGACGAGGGACATGCTCAAATCAAAGATATCACATCAGTGTCTTGATGTACAATTACAAAGTCGAACACTTGAATGATTTGGATCCAGATCCATTGCGGTTGGACAGAATGAAACAGAGGTGATGATCAGGATATGATAGGATACAAATACTTGGCTTTTTTCTTTTTACCTTTAACACGCCTGGTCTTTGACTTTCAGCTTGGCCTTTATGCTCTTTAATGGCTTGTCAGAAGAACTGCAGACTTGTCTTTGACCAAAACCCTCTTTTTCCTCTCTGTGGTAGAAACACGGAGCCACTTTCTTTCTGGAGGCACTTTTCTCCACTTTGTATCTTCATGCTTTAAATTGCTCTTTATTTTTCCAAATTCCATCTATTTTCATGTCTCCTGAAATCCTTTGTCTTGTCTCTACTCTACACCAGCCTGTCTTTGCTGTCCTCCAGGTCTGTATGTCTTTACAACGTCTAAGGCAACAGAAGAAATGTTGGTTAGACGATATCAAACCTTGAGACATTCTGTATCTGTAAAGTCATTCACAGTGTTCCCCATCCGTGCCCATAACCTTTACACAGGCATTCGACTTTATCCACATGCACTCCTAAATCCATGTTGACTACAGCACGCACACACACACACACACACACACACACAGAAGACATTGACTTCAAACAGTTGAATATGGCAATCAGATACACAGGGAATAAAGGATATTGAATGTAAGCAAATCCTCTTGGTCGTCGAGTATAGAAGTCAAGCGGAATGTAGACATCTACAATAGGACCGTAACGACCAAACTCACGACGCAAATCCTCTGGCCTGAAGTGTCGTGAAATGATAAGGACATTTAGACCCATGTGATGGATCCATGACAGACCCATGTGATGGATCCATGACAGACCCATGTGATGGATCCATGACAGACCCATGTGATGGATCCATGATGGCCCTACAGTGATGCTGCATCTCTGCACAGCTCAGCCGCGTGTAAACGCAGCTCCCCGGCCTACAGTACCATGAGACCCCGCTGAAGATAACCGGGTCTCCAGTATGTGAGCTTCTACATGAAGATATACATCGACTGCAAACTTACCACCATCATTTACGATCCGAAACAGAGTTTAAAGTAACATTCCCTCCTAACAGCAGGAGGCTAACAGAGCATTCTAGCATCGTCGTGTTTGAAAACTACATTATAACCGTCTTAGATTCCCAGGTCTCTAACTACATAAAGCCTTTTTATAAGATCATTAACCCCAACATAGAAACCTATATTTGATGCTTGTGAGTCTAGAAGCTGCTAAGATTAACCAGCTAACCGGAACTAGAAGTTTAGAACCGCCGTTAGCTTAGCTCAAACCTAGCTTAGCTAGGCTAACAGGCTAACCTCTTCTTACCTGGATTCATCTGAGATGTTCCTGATGAACAGGGAGGTGTTGGGGGGCCTCAGGTACCGGGCCATGATCGAACCAGGAGCAGGGATACAGCTGGACTCAGGGAGGTCTGTCGGTCTGTCGGTCGGTCTGTCTCTCTGCCTGTCTTACTGCTGCCTGGGGAACGTGGACTGATGGCCGAAGCACGCGCTCTTTTTGAATGAAGCTTTGAAGTGAATCAAATGCACTGAATCTCCCCCCGAAGTGAATCAAATGCACTGAATCTCCCCCCGAAGTGAATCAAATGCACTGAATCTCCCCCCGAAGTGAATCAAATGCACTGAATCTCCCCCTGAAGTGAATAAAAAAAAGACTGTTTTCTAGGTTTGTTCATCGTCATTCCGTCCGTGAATTAGTGAATCACCGGAAATAATTCAAAAATCAGCGCATTAATCAGTGATCAAATAAAGTGAACCAATAAAAAGATTTGAGTTGCCGAATCAAAAAGTCCAGTATTGCGCATGCGCAGCAGTCTGTAAACGGAGGTGACCACTGACGTCACGCTCATATTAACTTACTGCTCAGACACCAGTGTGTCTCTACATGATGATATTAACACCAGTGTGTCTCTACATGATGATATTAACACCAGTGTGTCTCTACGTGATGATATTAACACCAGTGTGTCTCTACGTGATGATATTAACACCAGTGTGTCTCTACGTGATGATATATAACCTCATTACGGATACTAACAATATTCAGTTCATGTAGTAGGCTGCACGTACACATCTGTAATTGTTAATGCGAGTACTCGTTACATACTTAAATACTCTGCTGTTCATTCTATTAACTGTACTTATCTAACTTAATCTGTTCTTAAAACAAAACCATAAAAACCTGACACATCTATATATTGGGCTCTTAGTACATTTACTTTGATATAAAATACAATCAAGCATTGAAGACCTGCTTGGTCTAAGCAACTGATAAGAACAACCAGACAAGTCAATGATCATGTAAAGCAACAGGTTTATTTAAATAGCCAGCATGTGTTCTTCCTGGGATCACATCTTCTTACTCTTCCTGATGAGTGATGTAGATCCCACAGTCAGAGTCTATGGAGAAACATCACATCATTCAGCCCTCCTCTCCCAAACACACAGATTTATATTACACATCCTCTTTGGAATCAAAAGACATGTGTGTGTGTTAGCTGAGAGGTTGTGAGACCTCTGGAATGTTCCAGACACTGGCAGCATTACTAACCTCCCACATCTCTCCTCCCTTCAGCTCCTGAACATGACTGAACTTGTCTGTGTTGCACACCATCTTGCCGCCCTCCATATTGACTATGCACTGAAGGTCAACATGCAGGAGATGCAGGGTCACAGAGAACAGGAAGAGATTGAATACATGGCTGTTATTTACACAGAGAGAGAGAGAGAGAGACAGCACTACAGAAAGAGAGACAGGACTACAGAAAGAGACAGGACTACAGGAGAGAGACAGGACTACAGAAAGAGAGACATGGCTACAGGAGAGACAGAACTGCAGGAGAGACAGGACTACAGGAGAGACAGGACTACAGGAGAGACAGGACTGCAGGAGAGACAGGACTACAGGAGAGACAGGACTACAGGAGAGACAGGACTGCAGGAGAGACAGGACTGCAGGAGAGACAGGACTACAGAAAGAGACAGGACTACAGGAGAGAGACAGGACTACAGAAAGAGAGACATGGCTACAGGAGAGACAGAACTGCAGGAGAGACAGGACTACAGGAGAGACAGGACTGCAGGAGAGACAGGACTACAGGAGAGACAGGACTGCAGGAGAGACAGGACTACAGGAGAGAGAGACAGGACTGCAGGAGAGAGAGACAGGACTGCAGGAGAGAGAGACAGGACTGCAGGAGAGAGAGACAGGACTGCAGGAGAGAGAGACAGGACTGCAGGAGAGAGAGACAGGACTGCAGGAGAGACAGGACTGCAGGAGAGACAGGACTACAGGAGAGACAGGACTGCAGGAGAGAGAGACAGGACTGCAGGAGAGAGACAGGACTGCAGGTACAGACCAGGCTACAGATGAGGTACGAGCCCCAGGCTCTCAGCGAACATACCTTGAGTTTCCTGCCATCCATGGTCGTGATATCAGCCTCTTTGCCGATGGTGAAGGAGTTAGTGACAGATTTGCCAGGGGTTTTTGAGGTGATGACAAAGTCATTGCCATTTTGCTGGATCTCTGTTACAGGCTTGATGTCCTTGGCCATCTTGATGACATCTTCTGGAAGGGCTGAGTGTGGGGATAGAGGCTTTGGGTTAAGATCAGGGTAGAGCGGGTTAGGATAAAGATAGAGGAGTTAGGACAGAGGGGTTACTTGGGGGGTAGAGGGGTTAAGATAAGAATAGAGGGGTTAGGGTTAGAATAGAGGGATTAAGATTAGGGTAGAGAGTTTAGGGTAGAGGGTTGGGGTAAAATCCTCCCCAGCACCCCCAGTGTCAGAGCAACAGGTTTACTCACAGATGGCTCTAAGGAACTCCTCATAGTTCTCCTGAGCGTACACATGCCACGTTCCACTGAAGGCCATGTTCTGCTGGGCTGCTCTGGCTGCTGGGGCTGCTGGGCTGCTCTGGCTGCTGGGGCTGGTCTGACTGCTGGGGCTGCTCTGACTGCTGGGGCTGCTCTGGCTGGCTGGGCCCCTCCACCAGGGGCCCCAGGTACTTATGCTGCTCTGGTCCAGGGGGTCTGGCCTGTGTCTAATCAGTAACACTGTGTTTGAACAACCTGGAGTTCAGCTCCTGTGTTCGGTGTGTTCACAGAATAAAGGGCGTCAGCAGCTGAACTGGTAGAACTGGTGACATGTTCATTCACTCTTTCATTCAAACAGCTCATTAAACAGGACTGAAAGCACACCAGGGCTGTGAGGTGAAAACTGTAAACAGCATTTATGAGTTTAGAGACAACACACACACACACACACACATCCTGGTACCATCATGTGTGAAGTGTTTGACAACAGAAGACAGCACACTGACCAGTGACTGACACACTCCATTTGGAGTCTGTGATCTGGAGGTATCTCATAATAAGCCTGTCCTGTTAGAAGTGCAACCAGGCAACCTGACTGTCAGCCAGGGGGGTCAACAACCCTGTGGACAGTTTGCAGAAAAGACACTCTTGCATAACGACACCACGAGGAAATCATCTCATTAATACAAGTGGTCCATTTCTTTATCATGTTATTACATCTGTATGATGAGTAAACTGACAGCAGAGAGAAGCTTTATGAAGACCAGCATCATGACCACAGATCAGGAGGTCACAGGATCAAATCCCTCCCTGTCCAACATGTTGGATAACGGACTGATGTCGGCTCTCTGCTGCAGTGAGTGACAGACTGACAGTGTAGGTCAGGGGTCATCGATCCTGGTCCTCGAGGGCCACACTGTCCTGACAGTTTTAGATGTTTCCCTGCTCCAGCACACCTGTGTTTGATAATGATCCATTCACAGTCTACACAACAGTCTACACAACAGTCTACACAACAGTCTACACAACAGCCTACACAACAGCCTACACAACAGTCTACACAACAGTCTACACAACAGTCTACACAACAGTCTACACAACAGCCTACACAACAGTCTACACAACAGCCTACACAACAGTCTACACAACAGTCTACACAACAGTCTACACAACAGCCTACACAACAGTCTACACAACAGTCTACACAACAGTCTACACAACAGTCTACACAACAGTCTACACAACAGTCTACACAACAGTCTACACAACAGCCTACACAACAGTCTACACAACAGTCTACACAACAGTCTACACAACAGTCTACACAACAGTCTACACAACAGTCTACACAACAGCCTACACAACAGTCTACACAACAGCCTACACAACAGTCTACACAACAGTCTACACAACAGTCTACACAACAGCCTACACAACAGTCTACACAACAGTCTACACAACAGTCTACACAACAGTCTACACAACAGTCTACACAACAGCCTACACAACAGTCTACACAACAGTCTACACAACAGTCTACACAACAGTCTACACAACAGTCTACACAACAGTCTACACAACAGCCTACACAACAGTCTACACAACAGTCTACACATCATGACAGCTTCTAGACAGCACATCTTTGAACACTTCTCTGGTAGGCAAGTGATTTAAACAGGATTGTCATTCTTAGATTATAATGTTTATTTATCTTTTAACATAATGCTTCTAATGTACTGTGGTACACACACACACACACACACACAGATATACTGACACACACAGAGGGACTAACTCTTCCTCAGGTACTCTCTCTCTCTCCCTCACTTGATCTCTCCTCCCTCCCTCTCTCCCTCCATCTATCCATCTATCTCCCTTCTTCTCTCCCTCCCTCCCTCTCTCGATTCCTCTCTCTCTCTCCCTCCCTCTCTCTTCCCCCCTCTCTCTTCCTCTCTCTCTCTTCCCCCCCCTCTCTCTCTCTCTCTCTCTCCCTCTCTCTCTCTCTCTCTCCCTCTCTCTTCTTCTCCCCTCTCCTTCCCCCCATCACTCCATCTCCACAGCATCTTGGGGAGGTTTCTCCCCGTGCTTGTACACGCTGACAGTCACGTTCACGGTCTGGGATCCATGTTGGTTTCGGACGAAGATGCTGTATTTCCCGGAGTCCTGGCTGGTGACGCTGTTCACAGTGAGGGTGCTGGATTTGGGCTCCTTGGTGATGGAGAACTGACCCCCTGACACGATCTCCCGGTCATTCCTCAGCCAGAACATCTCTGGGACAGGATCCCCGTCAGCGAAACAGGTGAGGCACAGAGACTGGGGGGGGAGGAGGGGGAGGAGGGTGAGGAGGGGAAGGAGGGGGAGCATCTGATGCATCTCATGCACTGTCAGGGTGTCACAGTGACGTGATTGGCTGCAGGCATCATCCTACCTTATTCTCCATGATGGCAACAACATCTGGAAGGCCCTTTGTCACCCTGGCACAATCTGAAGAACATGAGACAAGAAACATGAAGCAGAGGAACCTGCCCTAGCAGGAGAACAGTTCTAAATACAGCAGGAGAACAGTTCTAAGTACAGCAGGAGAACAGTTCTAAGTACAGCAGGAGAACAGTTCTAAATACAGCAGGAGAACAGTTCTAAATACAGCAGGAGAACAGTTCTAAGTACAGCAGGAGAACAGTTCTAAGTACAGCAGGAGAACAGTTCTAAATACAGCAGGAGAACAGTTCTAAGTACAGCAGGAGAACAGTTCTAAATACAGCAGGAGAACAGTTCTAAGTACAGCAGGAGAACAGTTCTAAGTACAGCAGCCGGAGAACAGTTCTAAGTACAGCAGCAGAACAGTTCTAAGTACAGCAGCCGGAGAACAGTTCTAAGTACAGCAGCAGAACAGTTCTAAGTACAGCAGCAGCAGAACAGTTCTAAGTACAGCAGGAGAACAGTTCTAAGTACAGCAGGAGAACAGTTCTAAATACAGGCAATACTCACTCTTCTCTGCCACTGCCACCTGCCTAAAGAACAGAAACAGTTATAAATTTGATGAATTTGTCAAATGGTTTTACAAACAGATTGTTAGGTTATTTTAGTACAGTTAGCGTGTCTTAATGTAGAGGAAACCCAGATGATTAAAGACTGTGCACGTTAATGGATATTGGTTTTGGGAATACAAACATAGAAAATCATCCACTCAGGAATATCCAGTTAAGAAAGTTCTAGATGCACAGCCAGAACAATAAAGATAATCATAGCTCAATATTTCAATCCACAAAATGTTTGTTATATCATTTTTGAAATCATAAAAAATGTGGGCATGTGTAGAGGGAGGAGTCTATGGGGCTGAGGGCAGGGTCTACTGAG
The DNA here is from genome assembly GCA_030340685.1 of Protosalanx chinensis. Classification (NCBI taxonomy): domain Eukaryota; kingdom Metazoa; phylum Chordata; class Actinopteri; order Osmeriformes; family Salangidae; genus Protosalanx; species Protosalanx chinensis. Next base: position 341,009 of record CM059322.1, read on the forward strand.
CTGAGGGTGTGGTCTACTGAGCTGAGGGTGTGGTCTACTGAGCTGAGGGTGTGGTCTACTGAGCTGAGGGTGTGGTCTACTGAGCTGAGGGTGTGGTCTACTGAGCTGAGGGTGTGGTCTACTGAGCTGAGGGTGTGGTCTACAGAGCTGAGGGCGGGGTCTACAGAGCTGAGGGTGGGGTCTACGGAGCTGAGGGCGGGGTCTACAGAGCTGAGGGTGTGGTCTACAGAGCTGAGGGCGGGGTCTACAGAGCTGAGGGTGTGGTCTACAGAGCTGAGGGTGTGTCCAAAGTATTTTTAATGGCTGTTTGCACTGATCACACAAGGTAACACAGGTCATTATATAGAGGACACTGCAACATTAACCACAACATTAACCACAACATTAACCACAACATTAACCACAACATTAACCACAACATTAACCACAACATTAACCACAACATTAACCACAACATTAACCACAACATTAACCACAACATTAACCACAACATTAACCACAACATTAACCACAACATTAACCACAACATTAACCACAACATTAAACAACAAACAACACAACCACAACAGTTCGGCCTGGAAACTCACTTCAGTCTCTGGAACTCCAGCAAGGCGTCCGCAAACACTGAAGCACAGACGCACATCACATCACCCATCACATCCCCACCAGAATAACATCACATCACCACCAGAATAACATCACATCACCACCAGAATAACATCACATCACCACCAGAATAACATCACATCACCACCAGAATAACATCACATCACCACCACACTAACATCACCACCAGAATAACATCACATCACCACCAGAATAACATCACATCACCACCAGAATAACATCACATCACCACCACACTAACATCACCACCAGAATAACATCACATCACCACCAGAATAACATCACATCACCACCAGAATAACATCACATCACCACCACACTAACATCACCACCAGAATAACATCACATCACCACCAGAATAACATCACATCACCCATCACATCACCACCAGAATAACATCACATCACCCATCACATCACCACCAGAATAACATCACATCACCCATCACATCACCACCAGAATAACATCACATCACCCATCACATTACCACCAGAATAACATCACATCACCACCAGAATAACATCACATCACCACCAGAATAACATCACATCACCACCACACTAACATCACCACCACACTAACATCACCACCACACTAACATCACCACCACACTAACATCACCACCACACTAACATCACCACCACACTAACATCACCACCACACTAACATCACCACCACACTAACAGAGCACACTGACCTTGTCCAGAGAGGTCAAGAGAGCGCCTGTGTGTCTCCTCCCCGTCACACATCTCCAGAGTGTACTTCCCCTTGTCGCTCTCTGTGGGGGCCAAGATCATGAGCCACAGCTTCTGCATGCTGCTGCCTGGCTTGGCTCTGGGCTCCTGATCAACACTCTTCTCCCTGGTAAAGGGAGGAACTGGGTTAAAGGGTTAGAATATCTGACAACACATGTCCCTCTTGGCAATATTCATCCAGTCTACTACTTCCACAGAACCAGGAACAAGCTTGTTACCTGCTGAATCAGGTTATCACACAAACAACCAGCAGGGGGCAGCTTGGGCCTGATTCTGGGATTTCAACTGTCTATGGCAGTGACGATACTAGCCTGACAACCAGCCAGTCAATCAGCCAGCAAGTTAACCAGCTAGCCAGTCAGACAGCCAGTCAACCAGACAGCAAATAAAGCAGCCAGTCAGCCTGTGAGCCAGGGAAGGAGAAGAGGAGAGGATCCAGATGACGGTGCTTACTGGAGGCTCCAGCTGGTCTTCATGGAGCTCAGGTAGTATCTCAGAGAACAGTACAGCTTGAAGCCTTCAGAAGTGCACTGCACCTTCATGGGACTGGCAGACAGTGCTGGGAGAGAGAGAGAGAGAGAGAGAGGGGGGGAGAGAGGAGAGAGGGGGGAGAGGGAGGAGAGAGGGGGGAGAGAGTGGAGAGAGGGGGGAGAGAGAGGAGAGAGGGGGGAGAGAGTGTGGGGAGAGAGAATGGAGACAGAGGGGCAGGGAGAGAGAGAGAGAAGGGGGGGAGAGAGAGGGGCAGGGAGAGAGAGTGAGAAAGGGGGAGAGAGAGGGGCAGGGAGAGAGAGAGAGAAGGGGGGAGAGAGAGGGGCAGGGAGAGAGAGAGAGAAGGGGGGAAGGAGAGGGGCAGGGAGAGAGAGAGAGAAGGGGGGAGAGAGAGGGGCAGGGAGAGAGAGAGAGAAGGGGGGGAGACAGAGGGGCAGGGAGAGAGAGAGAGAAGGGGATGAGAGAGAGGGGCAGGGAGAGAGAGAGAGAAGGGGGGGAGAGAGAGGGGCAGGGAGAGAGAGAGAGAAGGGGGGGAGAGAGAGGGGCAGGGAGAGAGAGAGAAGGGGGGGAGAGAGAGGGGCAGGGAGAGAGAGAGAGGGGCAGGGAGAGAGAGGGGCAGGGAGAGAGAGAGAGAGAAGGGGGGGAGAGAGAGGGGCAGGGAGAGAGAAGGGGGGGAGAGAGAGGGGCAGGGAGAGAGAAGGGGGGGGAGAGAGAGGGGCAGGGAGAGTCACATCTATGGAGCAGTGAGAGCTCCTCTCTCTGTCAGGATTAAACCAAACTCTATGAATTCCTGCATGAACTCCTGTCATTGTTAATGTTGTGAATGTTAGCACCACCGCCCCCTGCTGGTGAGGCTCAGCTACAGGGGAGCGTGTGTGCTTAGGACACATGGACTCACCACACTGCCTGTTCAGGTGTTGGACAAGCTTGTCGTATTCTGTGAAGAAGGAATGAGGATGCAGTCAGACTGAGTTCAGAAGCACCAGAGAGCTTCAGAACGTGACGAGGTGTGTCTGTTCCTTACTCTCTTGTAGGAACACACAGAAGAGTGTGTGTGTGTGTGTGTGTGTGTGTGTGTGAGTGTGTGTTGTTGTCACCTTGGTCCAGCAGCTTCAGGATGCTCTCATCCTGTCCTCTGCTGTCAGACACAACAGCCATGTAGGTTCCTGCCTCCTTCTGAGTCACCTGACAACACAGACACACAACACAGGTCAGTAACACAGTGTACCTGAGGTGTGTGTGTGTACCTGAGGTGTGTGTGTACCTGAGGTGTGTGTGTGTACCTGAGGTGTGTGTGTGTACCTGAGGTGTGTGTGTGTACCTGAGGTGTGTGTGTGTACCTGAGGTGTGTGTGTGTACCTGAGGTGTGTGTGTGTACCTGAGGTGTGTGTGTGTACCTGAGGTGTGTGTGTGTACCTGAGGTGTGTGTGTACCTGAGGTGTGTGTGTGTACCTGAGGTGTGTGTGTGTACCTGAGGTGTGTGTGTACCTGAGGTGTGTGTGTGTACCTGAGGTGTGTGTGTGTACCTGAGGTGTGTGTGTACCTGAGGTGTGTGTGTGTACCTGAGGTGTGTGTGTGTACCTGAGGTGTGTGTGTACCTGGGGTGTGTGTGTGTACCTGAGGTGTGTGTGTGTACCTGAGGTGTGTGTGTACCTGGGGTATTGTTAGAGAGCTGTCTCCAGTTGAGAGGTCATACGCAGCACTGGAGACCTCAGCTCCGTCCTTAAACCACTTCAGAACTGTGTCTTTGTTGACGTTTGTCACCTGGGCAACAGAGAAAGACTCAGATGAGACAGTTAAGATGACATGTTAGCATGAAAGTTAGCATGAAGGTTAGCATGAAGGTTAGCATGAAGGTTAGCATGAAGGTTAGCATGAATGTTAGCATGAAGGTTAGAATGAAGGTTAGCATGAAGGTTAGCATGAAGGTTAGCATGAAGGTTAGCATGAAGGGTTAGCATGAAGGTTAGCATGAAGGTTAGCATGAAGGTTAGCATGAAGGGTTAGCATGAAGGTTAGCATGAAGGTTAGCATGAAGGTTAGCATGAAGGTTAGCATGAAGGGTTAGCATGAAGGGTTAGCATGAAGGTTAGCATGAAGGTTAGCATGAAGGTTAGCATGAAGGTTAGCATGAAGGTTAGCATGAAGGTTAGCATGAAGGGTTAGCATGAAGGTTAGCATCAGACTGCTACTGACCCTGCAGCTGATGATGAGCTCACACTGGTCTGTGATGATCCAGGAGAGAAAGGACTGGAAGTACGGACCTGGAAGGAAGAGGACAGGATGACACACCTGGTCTGAACCAGAGGACAGGATGACACACCTGGTCTGAACCAGAGGACAGGATGACACACCTGGTCTGAACCAGAGGACAGGATGACACACCTGGTCTGAACCAGAGGACAGGATGACACACCTGGTCTGTACCAGAGGACAGGATGACACACCTGGTCTGAACCAGAGGACAGGATGACACACCTGGTCTGAACCAGAGGACAGGATGACACACCTGGTCTGAACCAGAGGACAGGATGACACACCTGGTCTGTACCAGAGGACAGGATGACACACCTGGTCTGAACCAGAGGACAGGATGACACACCTGGTCTGAACCAGAGGACAGGATGACACACCTGGTCTGTACCAGAGGACAGGATGACACACCTGGTCTGAACCAGAGGACAGGATGACACACCTGGTCTGAACCAGAGGACAGGATGACACACCTGGTCTGTACCAGAGGACAGGATGACACACCTGGTCTGAACCAGAGGACAGGATGACACACCTGGTCTGAACCAGAGGACAGGATGACACACCTGGTCTGTACCAGAGGACAGGATGACACACCTGGTCTGTACCAGAGGACAGGATGACACACCTGGTCTGAACCAGAGGACAGGATGACACACCTGGTCTGAACCAGAGGACAGGATGACACACCTGGTCTGTACCAGAGGACAGGATGACACACCTGGTCTGAACCAGAGGACAGGATGACACACCTGGTCTGTACCAGAGGACAGGATGACACACCTGGTCTGAACCAGAGGACAGGATGACACACCTGGTCTGAACCAGAGGACAGGATGACACACCTGGTCTGAACCAGAGGACAGGATGACACACCTGGTCTGTACCAGAGGACAGGATGACACACCTGGTCTGAACCAGCTGGACAGGACCAGTGATCTCTCACCTGACTTTCTCTTGTAGTCTCGTCTGTTAGCCTGGGACTGAGCCAGCGTCTGACGGAACTCTGGAAGACACACACACACACGCGCACACACACACACACACATAGTAGCTGGTGTAATTGCTGTAAGTCGCTCTGGATAAGTGACAAAGTGACTAACTGTAAATGTAATTGCTGCTTTGAATGAGCCCATTCTCTATGAGCTGTTGTTGTGACTCCCATCAGCAGGGGGCAGGCTGGTGTCCAGACTCACTCTCATCCACCAGCAGCAGGGTGGTCTGGATCTTAGCCCGTCCGTCTTGCAGCTGAGCGGTGTAGGAGCCCTGGTCCTGTTCAGACAGGGGGTCCAGCAAGACCTCCAACACCCCACTAGCCCTGTCAAGGCTAACCTTACGGGTCTGAACACCACACACACATTACACACATTATACACACTATATACACAGTATTGTGGTGTGTGTGTGTGTGTGTATGTGTGTGTGTGTACAGATGTGTGTGTGTGTGTGTACAGGTGTGTGTGTACAGGTGTGTGTGTGTACAGGTGTTTGTGTGTACAGGTGTGTGTGTACAGTTGTGTGTGTGTGTGTGTGTGTATGTGTGTGTGTGTACAGATGTGTGTGTGTGTGTACAGGTGTGTGTGTACAGGTGTGTGTGTGTACAGGTGTGTGTGTACAGGTGTGTGTGTACAGGTGTGTGTGTACAGGTGTGTGTGCTCCTCACCGCCGTGCTGTTGATCTCTCGGTCATTAAGGATGAGGCAGAGTTCTGCTGCGCTGGACAGACTTTCTGTCTGCAGCCACAGACGCACCCCACCCTGCTCCTGCACCTCCACCTGCCAGCCGCTACGCAGGCCAATCACTGAGGGGAGGAAGGGGGGGGGGGGGGGGAGAGGGGGGAGGGGGGTGGAGAGAAGGGGGAGGGGGGAGAGTAGTGAGTGGACTGTGTGAGGTAGTGTGTGTGTGATAGTGTGTGTGGGATAGTGTGTGTGGGATAGTGTGTGTGGGATAGTGTGTAAGGTAGGGTGTGTGTGTGGTAGTGTGTGTGTGAGGTAGGGTGTGTGTGGGATAGTGTGTGTGGGATAGTGTGTGAGGTAGGGTGTGTGTGTGGTAGTGTGTGTGTGAGGTAGGGTGTGTGTGGGATAGTGTGTGAGGTAGTGTGTGTGTGAGGTAGTGTGTGTGTGTGGTAGTGTGTGTGTGTGGTAGTGTGTGTGGGGGATAGTGTGTGAGGTAGTGTGTGTGTGAGGTAGTGTGGTAGTGTGTGTGTGTGGTAGTGTGTGTGTGACGTTGTGAACCTACGTGGGTTCCTGATGTTCCAGCTCTGCTCAGTCAGTCTCTCCAGATCTGCAGAGAGAACATCAACATGAACACTTGTTCACCCACTGTCTGTGGGTCTGTCTGTGGGTCTGTCTGTGGGTCTGTCTGTGGGTCTGTCTGTGGGTCTGTCTGTGGGTCTGTCTGTGTGGGTCTGTCTGTGGGTCTGTCTGTGGGTCTGTCTGTGGGTCTGTCTGTGGGTCTGTCTGTGGGTCTGTCTGTGGGTATGTGTGTGCAGTGCATTCTGGGAGAGTGCTGTACCATCTGCAGTATGTGCAGTGCATTCTGGGAGAGTGCTGTACCGTCTGCAGTGTGTGCAGTGCATTGTGGGAGAGTGCTGTACCGTCTGCAGTGTGTGCAGTGCATTGTGGGAGAGTGCTGTACCGTCTGCAGTGTGTGCAGTGCATTGTGGGAGAGTGCTGTACCGTCTGCAGTGTGTGCAGTGCATTGTGGGAGAGTGCTGTACCGTCTGCAGTGTGTGCAGTGCATTGTGGGAGAGTGCTGTACCGTCTGCAGTGTGTGCAGTGCATTGTGGGAGAGTGCTGTACCATCTGCAGTA
>CM059322.1:348443-447105 GCA_030340685.1 Protosalanx chinensis
GTCCCTCCTGTCCCCCCTGTGGTGTCCCCCCTGTCCTTTCTGTCCTTTCTGTCCCTCCTGTCCCCCCTGCCCCCCCTGTGGTGTCCCCCCTGTGGTGTCCCTCCTGTCCCTCCTGTCCCTCCTGTGGTGTCCCTCCTGTCCCTCCTGTGGTGTCCCTCCTGTCCCCCCTGTGGTGTCCCCCCTGTCCTTTCTGTCCTTTCTGTCCCTCCTGTCCTTTCTGTCCTTTCTGTCCCTCCTGTCCCCCCTGTGGTGTCCCCCCTGCCCCCCCTGTGGTGTCCCCCCTGTGGTGTCCCTCCTGTCCCTCCTGTCCCTCCTGTGGTGTCCCTCCTGTCCCTCCTGTGGTGTCCCTCCTGTCCCCCCTGTGGTGTCCCCCCTGTCCTTTCTGTCCTTTCTGTCCCTCCTGTCCTTTCTGTCCTTTCTGTCCCTCCTGTCCCTCCTGTGGTGTCCCTCCTGTCCCCCCTGTGGTGTCCCCCCTGTCCTTTCTGTCCTTTCTGTCCCTCCTGTCCTTTCTGTCCTTTCTGTCCCTCCTGTCCCCCCTGTGGTGTCCCTCCTGTCCCTCCTGTGGTGTCCCTCCTGTCCCTCCTGTGGTGTCCCCCCTGTCCTTTCTGTCCCTCCTGTCCTTTCTGTCCCTCCTGTCCGTACGCTAAAACAGAAATGTCAGGAGACATTTCCCCCCCAGTGCTCCTCCCTCCCTCCTCGTACTTGAAACGTTCCGACGTCACACAAACTTTCTCCTCATTCTGAACAACGAACCAAACAACCGACTTCCTGATATCCTTCATATTCCATCCTAAATCTGAGGGTTGATAATGAACGAGGTGCTCAGGTGAGGTAATAATAATAATACCTCATTTAGCAGACGCTTTTATCCAGAGCGACTTACATTAAAGTACAGGGACATTCTCCCTGAGGCACATAGGGTGAAGTACCTTGCCCGAGAACACATCACATAGCCACACCCTGGGTTCAAACTCAGATGTCTGCTCATGAGACTAACGCCTTAGCCCGCTGAGCCATGTGACTCTCTACAGGTCTGAGGTACAGACAGAATGTGCCTGCTCAGGTGAGGTACAGACAGAATGTGCCTGCTCAGGTGAGGTACAGACAGAATGTGCCTGCTCAGGTGAGGTACAGACAGAATGTGCCTGCTCAGGTGAGGTACAGACAGAATGTGCCTGCTCAGGTGAGGTACAGACAGAATGTGCTCCTCATGTTCTCAGCCCCTCACACTGTACAGAGAACACACCAGCAGGTCAGGCTGTGATAGATAACAAGCTGACAAGATAACATGAGGCAGACAGGGAGGCTCAGCTAATGATTAGCTGATCCTGCTGCTGAACAGCCACATCTTGTTCCAGCACTGTGCTGTGATTGGTCAGACTGGCACAGCTAGACACCCCAGGGACAGGAAGACACCTGCTGTCTGCTCTGACCATTTCCTGTCGTGTGGTGAAGACACACCCCCCCCCCCGGTGATGGTAGAACTACCAATCCAGGAAGTGGCTTTGATCTGTCGACTCAGCAGAAGCAGATCTGATCAGGAGCAGATCTGGAACCAGCCGGCTTAACTCAGACTTCAGCACCATCAAATCATTACTGAAATGTCTCTGTACTTTGAGTCTTTCAAATAGTCACAGCTTTATTTAATCATTAAAAAAAATGACAATACAGAAATATACATTCATCTTATCGTTATTTAAAAAAACCTAACATGACAGCGATTTGATATCTTACTCTCTTAAGAGACGCATAAAGTTCCACACCCATGCTAAGTTTACTGATGGTTAGAACATTTTATATCCTAGTGAATACTGGAGTTATAGGGATTGTTTCAGGAAAGCCACACATCTTGAACAAAACTTAATCGATTAATGCGACACTTTGTGAAAACATAAAGGAAAACAAACAAAAACAAGGTCAGTATTCTGGATCCTACTGAAGTTACTAAAGTGAGGGTCACCAGATGTGTTTGTATTGTATACTGAGCATGTGTGTGGATGTACTGACCGGATCAAATGACTTCAGCTTCACATTTAGTCCAGAGAGCTGCACAGGGTCTGGGCATGAGCCAGAGAGCTGCACAGGGTCTGGGCATGAGCCAGAGAGCTGCACAGGGTCTGGGCATGAGCCAGAGAGCTGCACAGGGTCTGGGCATGAGCCAGAGAGCTGCACAGGGTCTGGGCATGAGCCAGAGAGCTGCACAGGGTCTGGGCATGAGCCTCAACATACTCTCTCCCCCTTTTCTAGTGTTGCCATGTCGACAGCCTGCCTCCCATCGTTTGGAGACACACATTAACGAGGACAGCTTTCCCTTTAGAACCACAGTTCAGGTTCTCCTGCTGTGTGCAGGATTCACAGTTACTTCAGAGGAACTTTAGTCCTGAGCTTTGTCTTGATTGTTGCTGTTCCCTTTTGAGCTCAGAACATTAAATCGTCGGCGTCTCTCATCTCGTGTGTCTCTGGAACGACAGCAACTCAGGCCCCGCCCCCCTCCCCCAAGCACAGCTCGCTAGAACCCTGGGGGCCACCCCCCCATGCCACCCATCTTGGGGGGGGCCTCCCCCCCATGCCACCCATCTTGGGGGGGCCTCCCCCCCATGCCACCCATCTTGGGGGGGGCCTCCCCCCCATGCCACCCATCTTGGGGGGGCCTCCCCCCCATGCCACCCATCTTGGGGGGGGCCTCCCCCCCATGCCACCCATCTTGGGGGGGCCTCCCCCCCATGCCACCCATCTTGGGGGGGCCTCCCCCACATGCCCTCCTCCCTGGAGCCAGACCCCCCCTGCTCTCCCCCCTGCTCCCCCTAACATGGTTAATTACATGATCCAACAAAATCCAGTGTGAACTTGACTACAGTTGTAAAGGTGTGAAAAGTGCTGGTCTAGATGACTTCATGTCTCTCCTCCTTTCTCCTTCTCCTCCGTCTCTCCTCCTTTCTCCTTCTCCTCCGTCTCTCCTCCTCCTCCTTCTCTCCTCTGTCTCTCCTCCTCCAGACTGAGGCTTTGGCTCATTGTCTTCAGACGGGCTCCAGGCAGCCCTGTCTGGGGGTGCTCATGGCCCGGGTGTGGCCCTCACCGTCTCGGTCATCTGCCTGGCGCTGTAGTAGGACAGGCTGAGGCCCATGATGGCCAGCATCATGGCGATCTGGTTCACAGCCCGATCCTGAGGCTGCGTCTGCACCTCACCTGCCACCTGCCTCTGCACACGAGCACAGCAGGGGAACACAGCCTTAACCACAATAACAACCAGGACAACAAGAAGAAGTTATATGTAATAATACTAATACTGACAGCAATTTTATAACAGTAATCATAATAATAACGATAATAATAAAAGTCAAAATATATATTAATAAATAAATGACTTTAAATCCTTCCATATTAGTTAATAATCGTGCAGGAGCACTCCAGAGTAGCATAGGCCTGTTGACTTTGCCCCCTGCCTGCCTGCCTGCCTGCCTGCCCCCCCCCCCCCCCCCCCCCCCCCCGCCCCCTCCCAGGGCCAGAGATACAACAGCAGCCATTTTGTGCTCATGTTCAGAATCTACCAACATTCCTCAGAATAATGCCTCTGGGCCAAATCTTAACATGACAAATGGGGGGGGGGGGGGGGAACATTCTCCAACACATCCTCTACTAAAGAACAGCTGACGGTTTGTCTTGCACAAGCTGAAAATGTTTCCAGACGGACAAATCCAGAACAAAGTACAATGTTTCATGAAGTATTTAGTATTTATAACTTACGGTCTGAAGGAAATTGGGGATTTCCAACGTGTAAATAACTATTTACAGGGTCACACCACCCTTAACTACCAGACGACATGAGACCATGATGGCCGCCGTCACGCTCTGCTAGTCATGAAGGCGTGCGGGGGGGTCTGAAGGGGGGTCTGAAGGGGGGGTCTGAAGGGGGGGGGGGCAGCCATTGTCTGTCACTTAGCAGGCACATGAGGGACACTGCAGACAAAGGCTGCCGATCACATCCAGGAGAGCTCTGAGCTTTAGCGTCAGCGCTAATCATATCACTGTCTGCAGGGATGAGAGACGATTAGAGGACACTGAGGGTCCATATGCAGAGCTGTCTCCCCCAATAATACCCCATGATAGTCACTGCTGGACATCAGCCAACATGGCTGACGGTTTGGAAACACCAATCCAGTTATAACAACACTGTTAGCATGGCTAGCACGGCTTTCATTAGCATAGCTCCCATTAGCGTGGCTAGCATGGTTCCCATAAGCATGGCTAGCATGGTTCCATTAGCATGGCCAGCATGGCTCCCATTAGCGTGGCTAGCATGGTTCCCATTAGCGTGGCTAGCATGGCTCCCATTAGCATGGCTAGCATGGTTCCATTAGCATGGCCAGCATGGCTCCCATTAGCGTGGCTAGCATGGTTCCCATTAGCGTGGCTAGCATGGCTAGCATGGTTTCATTAGCATGGCTAGCATGGCTATCATTAGCATTACCGTGCCTCTGAACTGTATTTGATAATGAGACAGGATTGTTCAGCAAGCAGTGAACATCAACACCACTTCCTGTTTCTACAAGCTTCCTGTTCCTGTGCTGGGAATGTTTTCACACCGATCACATGAACTCACACTAACAAAGACTAGAGGTCTGATCTGATCCATCCTGCATCAACATGGATCATAACAGTTTTACCCTTTCATCATCATGACTGAACACAGACTCAACACAGTGTTCAGAAGGAAGGACATTTTAAACCCTGATGGGTCTGTTGAAGCACACACATACCAGACAGCAGAATAATAATAATAATAATAATAATAATAATAATAATAATGTATATCCCTTTTACTCCCACAATGGGGGTATTGATGCAGGCGTACACATGTATCCCCACCGGGATTCGAACCCAGGACCCTGCACACACTGAATCCCAGGCCAAGCCACTGCACTAAGGGACTGGATATGAACACATTTACTGAACATCAGAATCAAGTATTAATGGAGGCTGCTAGCCATTCTGCTAACTGTTCTACACTGCAGCAGGAGCGTCCATTCAAATACAGATTCTTATCCAGTGCGACTTACAGGAAGTACAGGGATATTCCCCCTAAAGCAAGTAGGGTGAAGTGCCTTGCCCAAGGTTCAGCCAGGGTTCGAACCTGGTACCCCCCCCCCCCCACATACCTGGAGGAGGCGAAAGTATCCAGGGGTCAACCTGCCCAGTCTGATGATCATGTCTGTGAGGGCTGGGAGGACCAGGGAGGGGCTGCTGTCACAGCACTGGAGACCTGCACACCACAGAAGAAAACAGGTCGTTTAGTGGGGGGTTTGTTTTCGGGGGTTTTGACGAGGGGTGGGGGGCATAATAAGATGGTATTTCATTGTCAATGTGAATACACACAGTACAGTTTAACTTGAACTAACTGAATTAGCTGTCAGACAAAGAGACACTATCGAAGTATGAGAGACCTAAAGGCTGCCAACATGTTCTAACTGCTAAACTTCTAGAACCAGAGGGTACAGAACCATAGAGTACAGAACCATACTACTACCAGTACATAACTATAGAGTACAGAACATAGATTACGCAACCATAGAGTACAGAACCATGAAGAGTACAGAACCACGAAGACATGGGAACTGAGGTATCCTATTAGGAGAAGAGACACACTAGGAGAGGAGAGACACTAGGAGAGGAGAGACACTAGGAGAGGAGACACACTAGGAGAGGAGACACACTAGGAGAGGAGACACACTAGGAGAGGAGACACACTAGGAGAGGAGACACACTAGGAGAGGAGAGACACTAGGAAAGGAGAGACACTAGGAGAGGAGACACACTAGGAGAGGAGACACACTAGGAGAGGAGACACACTAGGAGAGGAGACACACTAGGTGATGAGTCAGTAAAATACAGCCCTCCCCCAGAGCAGACCCAATCAAAAGGCAGCAAAATAACTTCCAAATCTGGTAGAAACTTTCTGGACTGACCTACTTGGCATCCCAATGTTTCACTTCAGCTCCTGGCTATCGAACAAGTCTGAACCAGAGCTAAGAGAGTCTATTCACAGCACCTTCAAAGACATACGCTTTGTCATATGACTCTTTACACTAATGTCTGAATGTAATTAGATTTAACAAGCTTTAAATGATCACCTTTAGATGGGTTTTTCAAGCTGACACAGTATTTGTCAACATTTCTATTCCAAACGACAGGAGTAAAGGAATCAAATCTGAACAGTATGGGGGGATGGTATGAGAGTGGTTGGACTTGCTTCAATTCCACAGGATGGAGTTCAGGTCAGGAACCAGCAGAGAGAAAGTTCACTGACAGAAACAACAGTTCTTACAAAACAACAAACTGACAGCTAAAAGTTAACGGTTAGAAAAAGTTCCAGACAAAATCTCTGAATGTTACAACAGCTGAATTCGAGGAGATCAACAGGTGAGGAGGAGGGGGGGGGGGGGGGCGGTAGGGAAGGGCTGAGGGATGCATCTGCCAACCTGGTTACGATTATACCCTTTGGTTCAGTTGGAAAGAAAACAAAAATGCCAGATGTCCAAGCTCCTTCTGGGCCAGAGTGTCTTTCTGGAAGGTTTCAGCAGCCTCGAGATCCTCCCGTCTCTCCCAGGATTGATCCAAGCTTCAGAACCAGACATCCATGAATTCCAGCTCAAAGTAGTCTGACTTTCTAAACCTAGGGGGATGGAGACTGAGAGCTCTGTTGCTCCTCCCCTTATCCCACTCCCTCTCACCCAACCAGATCTACTGGCTGGCCCAACACACACACACACACACACACACACACACTCCCCCACTCACACATGCGCACAGATCTGCCTCTCATCCTCGAATGTCTACCTCTCCTCACGCCACAACACAGCTAGTAAACTGTCAGATGTCATTTGTTCATCCGGGCAGAAAACGGGAACAAGAGTAAAAACTGCTTCAGAAACTGAGCGTGTGTCGGAGTGCCAGATTACATAACAGCTTTGACATGCTCGGTTAATCTCCTCCAACAGTATCTGAAAATACAGGAGTGGTGGGTCCCTAGTCCAGCAGCAGCAGCCAGGCCTAACCTTGTAGACGCTCTGGGAACATGGAGGATCTGGAAGGGGGATCTGGGTTGCAGCGATGGTTCCTGTCCTGTATATTTTGATTATACTGTACATACTGTGTATATTCTGAGTACACAATTACAATTATATTCTGTTGTAATAACTGTTTTGCACTTCTGGTTGGATAACTAACTGTATTTCATTACCCTGTACTTGTACCTTTGTAATGACAATAAAGTTGAATCTAATCTAATCTAATAAAACGTTTCCATTCCACTGGACTAAGACTATTGTTCCAACGTCATCCACAGGTCTCCTAAAAGAATGATGTAATCTCTGCTTTGCATAATCACTGAGTGACTGGATAAGAAACTGCTTCTGTATCCATTCTCATTCTCGAGAACGCCTCAGGAAATGTTAAAATGTCACCTCATGAACCTGATCACATTAAAGACCAATCCTGTTTGTGTTAAAGCTTCCAGCCAAGCAGGGGGCCGATAAACTAACTTAAACACGTTAAGCTGATTTACTCTGGATCTCGAGAACAATCTGATTAAGGAGAAGTGAGTTAAGACACAACCTGTCTCTGATGCTTGAAGGAGCCTTGGTGTTCCAGTCAGGACTTTCTACTGACAGGAGCGGTGAGGACAAGACTCTCCATCAGAGGGTGTGACCTCATCACACCACACAAAGACTCCCAGTGTGAGGAACAGGACCTTGTTAAATCAAGGTTCTGCTGAACAGCTTAGAGACTTTCCTGGCTATTTCTTTCCAGGAAAAAACGCCTTTATTTTCAAGGCATTCTTAAGTTTCTTAGCAATTCCAAGAAAGTACAATTTCAGGTCTAAATAACTTCCCCTGAAATGTCCCCACTAAAGGACAAATAAAGGATCATATTAAAAGTTTGTACATTGTTAGGATTTGCAAGTCTTTATATTCACACTTATTGACATTTTAAAAACTTTGCTCTGTCAGATCAACATAACATTTATCAGCAGACACTATCACATTCCATCTCTCCACACCAACCACAGGACAACAGAATGAATCCTGATATCACATTACTGTCATGAAGCGTTCGCATTCCCTCCTTATGACTCAGTGGTAAATGTCCTGCTGTCAGCAGAAAGATACAAGGAGGCCTGAGCCTGCAGACCTCTCCTCACAGCTAGCTAGCTCTTCCTCATTCTAACAGGCCTCTCCTCACAGCTAGCTGACTCTTCCTCATTCTAACAGGCCTCTCCTCACAGCTAGCTAGCTCTTCCTCATTCTAACAGACCTCTCCTCACTGCCTCTTCTTTATTATAACAGACCTCTCCTCACTGCTAGCTGACTCTTCCTCATTCTAACAGGCCTCTCCTCACAGCTAGCTGACTCTTCCTCATTCTAACAGGCCTCTCCTCACAGCTAGCTGACTCTTCCTCATTCTAACAGACCTCTCCTCACAGCTAGCTAGCTCTTCCTCATTCTAACAGACCTCTCCTCACTGCTAACTGGCTTTTCCTTATTTTAACAGACCTCTCCTCACTGCTAGCTGACTCTTCCTCATTCTAACAGGCCTCTCCTCACAGCTAGCTGACTCTTCCTCATTCTAACAGACCTCTCCTCACTGCTAGCTGACTCTTCCTCCTTCTAACAGGCCTCTCCTCACTGCTAGTTGACTCTTCCTCATTCTAACAGGCCTCTCCTCACTGCTAGCTTGCTCTTCCTCATTATAACAGGCCTCTCCTCACAGCTAGCTGGCTCTTCCTCATTCTAACAGACCTCTCCTCACAGCTAGCTGACTCTTCCTCATTACAACAGACCTCTCCTCACAGCTAGCTGACTCTTCCTCATTACAACAGACCTCTCCTCATAGCTAGCTGACTCTTCCTCATTACAACAGACCTCTCCTCACAGCTAGCTGACTCTTCCTCATTCTAACAGACCTCTCCTGACAGCTAGCTGACTCTTCCTCATTCTATCAGACCTCTCCTCACAGCTAGCTGACTCTTCCTCATTACAGACCTATCCTCACAGCTAGCTGGCTCTTTCTCATTCTAACAGACCTCTCCTCACAGCTAGCTGGCTCTTCCTCATTATAATAGACCTCTCCTCACAGCTAGCTGGCTCTTCCTCATTCTAACAGACCTCTCCTCACAGCTAGCTGGCTCTTCCTCATTCTAACAGACCTCTCCTCACAGCTAGCTTGCTGGTGTCATGAGCAGATTGTGGGAAAGCTACGTTCTGTGTTGAGGAGAAACTAATCCAGTTTCTGAGCATTAAGGGATGTTTTTTTCCCTCCATATTTGACCATCTAATACTCTTTCATGGAACATAGAGCGGGAGGGAGAGGGACAGAGAAAGAGAGAGAGGGAGGGGGCAGAGAGGGACCGAGAGGGACCGAGAGGGAGGGGGATAGAGAGGGATGGAAAAGGAGAGAGGGTGGGGGTAGAGAGGGACAGATGGAGGGGGTAGAGGGACAGAGAGGGAGGGGAGTGGAACAGGCAGCAGCTCCCCACATGCACAGTACAACTTAATTATCCTCCCGTCATTCAACACTAGCCCTTAGTATTCACCAATCACAGAGTCACGCTAAGCCTTTAGCCAATGGCAGGCTGTCTGTGCTCCTTCAGCCCGCCCCCCCAGAGCAGGAGGTCTCTGCTGGGTCCTCACGCTGGAGAGGCAAGCCAGAAAGTTGGTCGCTAGGCGAGTGAGCTGCCAGCAGCTGTACGGGTGCTGTCGCTGCCCAGCATTAATCTGCTCTCCCTCTCTCCCATCTGATAGGCCAGACAACACTGCTCTATTACATCACTGGCCGGACCGAGGCTTGTGTAACTGCACAGTCATCCTGAGGCTGGGTTTAAGACCCTCCCCAGCATCAGACATGACTGTAGCGTGTGCGTGTGTACGTGTGTGTGAACATGCTAGCGTTTCCATGGTTTCCTAACATGTCCCCAGCTCAGTCTAGAACTCCCTCATCACACGGCTCGTCAGGCTGAGCAGGGAATCAGAACACCAGCTTAATGATGCCATTCATACCTTTGACATTGGAGAGGGTCTGCTCAGGAAGAGAGGGAGGGAGGGAGGGAGGTAGAGGAGAGAGGGTCAGGTCAGGAAGAGAGAGAGAGAGGGAGGTGGAGAGAGGGTCAGGTATGGAAGAGAGGGAGGGAGGGAGGGAGGGAGGGAGGGAGGGAGGGAGGGAGGGAGGGAGGGAGGGGGAGAAAGGGTCAGGTCAGGAAGAGAGAGAGAGAGGGAGGTGGAGAGAGGGTCAGGTATGGAAGAGAGGGAGGGAGGGAGGGAGGGAGGGAGGGAGGGAGGGAGGGAGGGAGGGAGGGAGGGAGGGAGGGAGGGGGAGAAAGGGTCAGGTCAGGAAGAGAGAGAGAGAGGGAGGTGGAGAGAGGGTCAGGTAAGGAATGGAGGGAGGGAGGGGGAGAGCCTAGGTAGAGAAAGAGCCTCTAGTAAACACACAGGCCCCAGGCCTGAAACATGGCCGCTCAAGGATCTACAGGAGGATGAGATGCGCTGAGATACGCTGGCCATCTCTGGGATGACATCTTCAACCACTTTGAAAAGATCAAATCAACCTGATTTACACACAAGAGTTATTTTCCATTAATCAACCTGATTTCCATGAGTGTTTCCTCCGGCACCCTGATGAGATCAGACACCTCCCTTGTTGTCGGAGGAGTGTCCAAACAGCAGGACAACCACTAATGTGACCTGTCTCACCTCTCAGAACACCCGTCTCACCTCTCACAATACCTGTTTGACTTATCAGAATACACATCTCAACTCTGAGAACACCCGTCTCACCTCTCGAGAGCACAGTGGCTGCGGCTCAGGGTGTGAGAGACGCGGACAGTTCAGGACCTCTCTGGCCTGTCAGACTGGCTCTGCACAACATCATGGACTGAGAGCCACGGTACAATGGTATTCATGAGCCACGGTGAGATAATATTCCAGAAAGCGGAGGCGGAGAACACTAAGCAGTTTCAGAGACAAGTCAGTGCTGCTGTTTGTCCATCCAACTTAACTAAAATATTTGCACGCCTAAAAAGGGTATCGAATGTTTCCTGAGTGTTTATACCTTACTTTTATATAGATCAGACAGAAAACGGAAGACACATAATACGTATATTTTGACAATCCCAATTTTGGCCAAAACATCTCTCCCCAATTTTGGAGTAAAAAACCACCACTGCATCTTCAAACTCAATATAAATTCGTGCATTCTCACAAGTCACAATAAGCTCAAGTCATTTGACCTAAAGCTCAGGAAGAATCAGTCTGTTTAACAAAATCAAACAATTGACTTGGTCGAAGACGAACCATTTCAAATGGCTCTTTACTTTTCCAATAACAGGATATATAGCATATTTTTTTAAATCAAAGGTAGCAGTTGATCCTTACCTGCAAACGTGCTCGGGTTTGAGCTCGTTAAAGTGTTCCCAAGCAGGCAGAGCAGTAAAAGCACACAATGTTCATGTTGCAGCCTATATAGGAGCACAGTCCTGCACACATGCACACACATGCTGGGGGAGGGAGCTGCACGCGCCTGCAGGCGCATGCTGGCTGTTCACATGAAGCCTGTGCAGTGTTACCGTCTTGTGAGCGCTCTGCATTTTGGATTTGGTTTTCCTTAATTTCATATCATAATCTTTCACCATAATCCGTTTTAATAGTAGGACTTTACAAACGGGTATCCAAAAGGTCAATACTATTTTTTGGGGGAAAACACAGTTTAGAAAACACACTTTTATTTTTGTTGCTCTTTCTTCTCGAAGTCGTCGATCATGACGTTTAGTTCAGAGTCAGTTAGAAGTGTCCAGAGTCTCATGTTAAGATGGCTGCGTGTTGAGCTGAAGGTGTTTAAACATCCTTATAGAGCAGATGAACTCTGTCCCACTCTCATCTGCCCAGCCTGCTGACTCACTTCACATAGAGCCTCATCTTCCAGCCACTCCCCCCTCTGTGACTATATACCCTGACTGTATATAACCTGTCTGTATAGAACCTGACTGTATATAACCTGTCTGTATAGAACCTGACTGTATAGAGCCTGACTGTATAGAACCTGTCTGTATATAACCTGTCTGTATAGAACCTGACTGTATAGAGCCTGACTGTATAGAACCTGTCTGTATATAACCTGTCTGTATAGAACCTGACTGTATAGAACCTGTCTGTATAGAACCTGTCTGTATAGAGCCTGACTGTATAGAACCTGTCTGTATAGAACCTGTCTGTATAGAACCTGACTGTATAGAACCTGACTGTATAGAACCTGACTGTATAGAACCTGTCTGTATAGAGCCTGACTGTATAGAACCTGTCTGTATAGAACCTGTCTGTATAGAACCTGACTGTATAGAACCTGTCTGTATAGAACCTGTCTGTATAGAACCTGACTGTATAGAACCTGTCTGTATAGAACCTGACTGTATAGAACCTGTCTGTATAGAAGCTGACTGTATAGAACCTGTCTGTATAGAACCTGTCTGTATAGAACCTGACTGTATAGAACCTGACTGTATAGAACCTGTCTGTATAGAACCTGACTGTATAGAACCTGACTGTATAGAACCTAGATCCTGTCTGGGTAGAAGGGGAAGTCATTTAGCAGAGCGGTTATGGAGTCGAGCAAGTAATCAAAAGGTACCTGGTTTGAACCCTGGCTGTGCCAACTTGTTATTGTGTCCTTGGGCATGGCACAGGTTAGGGGGTGAGATGTGGTAGCGTTGCCCTGAGAGGTGCATTGTGGGATGGTGGAGGGTCTCTGCCAACCCTCTCATGATGAACAGGCAGAAGATTTAACTGATGTTATACAAAATATAACTTTGTATACGGCTCTGGTTTCTGGTTTGTATATGGCTGTGGTTTCTGCTATCTAACTCACCTGAGTGGATGCTGCCCTCTACTGGAGGGGAACCAGAACAACAGGCTGAGACCCCAGTATGACCTCAGCCCCAGAGGCTTCACACATCACAAATCCTCATCCAACACAACTCTGACTCATCATGACAGCAGAGCTGGAAGGCTGTTAGCGTCCTGCCATACAGACTTAAACATTTTTACTTATTTAGTTATTATTTAACTTTTTTACTTAGATCCATATCTTTATATTTCTTCTTGTATATTTGTATTAAAGTATAATTATAATATAATTTCAACCTGTTACTCTCAGTGCTGTACTGTACCCTGCTGCTGCTGTAAACTGCAATTTACCCACTGCGGGACAAATAAAGGATATTATCTCTTAGATTGTTTGTCTCTCTTGTAAGTCACTTTGGATGAAAGCGTCTGCGAAATGAATAAATGTAAATGTTTAGATGTTCTATTTGAGTTGTGATGTTCTTGACATTGACCACTGTCATAATTGTAGTCCTCGCTTACAAGCTGCGCTTTTGAACTTTGCTTTTGATAAAGATTTTGACAGCTTGAGTCTGCCAAAAGTATATATCTATAGTGACGTGAAAGATCCACACAATATGAAGAATGCAGTGAAGCAGACAATTTTTTAGATCATTTTATTCAAGAACATACATAACATTTGAATTCAAAACTTCCTTCCTCCACTTTTACAGAACATAATTGAATAAAACAAACAACAGAACAGTTTCATCAGATTTAACAAATGATTACGTTCACATTATACATTTTATCTCTGTTGGAATTGTACTGTTGACCTAAAATGTGAATTTTTGTTCATTTTTTAACTGTTTCTCAATGTCAAGATCTCATGTTGGTACAGTTTATTTTTTACATTTTGGTTTTAATTAAAATATTAATATTACATGTAAAAAACTATAAGAGAGACTAGCAAAACCTCATCTCTCCTTAAACATTTTAGAAACACACTTTAGCTGCCTTATGATGCTATTTCGGTTTTAAAAGTACATTTAAAATCCAAAATGTAGGAAAATATTTATGATATTCAGCAGTAAAAAAAAACAGGATGAGTTCAAATGGACGGAAGTCATTTCATGAACATGGATATGATGAATCCCCCCCACCACCCCGGAACAGCTTTTATACATCAAGTGTAAGCCCACAATGAACTATAAATGATATTTAAATTTAATATAAAACTTGGTAAAAAATACTTATTTGAACCTGTACAGTCACCAAGTACACAGCAGGATCCAGATCTCCTTATTTGGCGTCACTAGTTTCTTCAACTTTTGGTGCCTGAGTGGAAGATACAGAGTTACTCATCACAGGTACAGATTAAACACACAGCAGATAACAGGACAGGGATGTTATATATGACAGTAATGGAGAACAGAGAACATATCACAGGAACCGTGACAGAACAGAGGTGATATATATGACAGTAAAAGTAAGAGGACAGTTGTTATACATCACAGTAACAGAAAACAGATGTTATATATCACAGTAACACACCTGGTCTGACTTGGCATCCCCGTTCTCAGCTGGGCTCTTCTTTCCCTTGGGCTACAGACATAAAACCAGTAAGTACACATAACATTACTAACGTCTGCTCTAGATACATAACATTACTAACGTCTGCTCTAGATACATAACATTACTAACGTCTGCTCTAGATACATAACATTACTAACGTCTGCTCTAGATACATAACATTACTAACGTCTGCTCTAGATACATAACATTACTAACGTCTGCTCTAGATACATAACATTACTAACGTCTGCTCTAGATACATAACATTACTGACTATATATGTTGCTATGAACTGACCCTACATCACATGAACAGGACTATATATGTTGCTATGAAGTGACCCTACATCACATGAACAGGACTATATATGTTGCTATGAACTGACCCTACATCACATGAACAGGACTATATATGTTGCTATGAACTGACCTTACATCACATGAACAGGACTATATATGTTGCTATGAAGTGACCCTACATCACATGAACAGGACTATATATGTTGCTATGAAGTGACCCTACATCACATGAACAGGACTATATATGTTGCTATGAAGTGACCCTACATCACATGAACAGGACTATATATGTTGCTATGAAGTGACCCTACATCACATGAACAGGACTATATATGTTGCTATGAAGTGACCCTACATCACATGAACAGGACTATATATGTTGCTATGAAGTGACCCTACATCACATGAACAGGACTATATATGTTGCTATGAAGTGACCCTACATCACATGAACAGGACTATATATGTTGCTATGAACTGACCCTACATCACATGAACAGGACTATATATGTTGCTATGAAGTGACCCTACATCACATGAACAGGACTATATATGTTGCTATGAAGTGACCCTACATCACATGAACAGGACTATATATGTTGCTATGAAGTGACCCTACATCACATGAACAGGACTATATATGTTGCTATGAAGTGACCCTACATCACATGAACAGGACTATATATGTTGCTATGAAGTGACCCTACATCACATGAACAGGACTATATATGTTGCTATGAAGTGACCCTACATCACATGAACAGGACTATATATGTTGCTATGAACTGACCCTACATCACATGAACAGGACTATATATGTTGCTATGAACTGACCCTACATCACATGAACAGGACTATATATGTTGCTATGAACTGACCCTACATCACATGAACAGGACTATATATGTTGCTATGAACTGACCCTACATCACATGAACAAGTTTACTAAGCTACCTGCTGAACAGCAGCAGTTTAAACAGGTTCTCTGAAGTGATGCAGCATCATATCAGTTCATTTTCGTCCCATGAAGAGTCTAGAAACTTCTTCTATCCCGGAGGATGAACTGACCTTTGGTGCAGCTTTTTCTTTCTTGGGCTTGGGGGCTGGTTTAGTAGATGTCGGTTTCTAAAACATTAAATAAACATGTGTAAGTTACATGGATAGTTTACCGACATTGTTTCAACATTGTAAACATGATGTTGATAGGAACAAATCAACACTTTAAAAAAACTCACAGCTGACAACCGTGCAGAGCGTCTGGAAGGCTGATAGAAAAAGAAAAACATATAGTTCATAAAATAATTTCATTTAAAAAGGCTAAAAGTTATTAACATGTAAAAGATCAATGATATTAAGAGATGAATCACAGCTTGAAAACACTCACCTCTTCCTTGCTCTTCGCTCCATCAGTCTGTTCAGAACAATAAGAGAAAAAACATTTAGGTTTGAAGTAACTAGGCGAGGAAAAGCAGTTTAAAGTGTTAATCAGAGTTTGTTTACATTGAGAAAAACACATTCACATACCAAAGGAACATTTATTTAGCCTGTTTATAAACAGAACTTCTATAATGACGTCATCAGACCGGCGAGTCAACCTCTTCCGCTAATGCATGGCTCGAGCTCTTTTTTTCCCCCTCTACAAGGGGCTTCCCGCGCTTATTCAAATTCAAATATTGCTGTCATGACGACGTCTCGCGCTTGACAGTTCCTTTGTTTGCATCTGCGCGCGCCGGGCAGCTGTCATGAGATTTAAACATCATGTAGGAAATGTTTCCATCATCATGTTGTTGTTTTTACTGATCATGACTGAAGTATCTTACAGATCGATGTTATTACATTTATGAATTTAGCCGTTATAATTCACCGAATCTGGCTGATCTGATATTAAACCGATTTTAGCAGCAGAGCCTGCAGGCTACAGCTTTTCTTATCCCTATCGAAATGCACAATTACGTCTTAACTGAGGATCTAAATCCATCTAAAGGTCTAGAATAGTCAATATTATTCCGTCGGTCATCACACGCCTGAGTATGTATCTAATATCTACAGTTTAACATGTTATATGTACACAGTTTAACATGTTATATGTACACAGTCATCTAACTTGTTTACGAAATGACGAAAAAATATTTTCCCGCATCTTTTCTTGGAGGTTCACTTCTGGGCCTTAACTTCTGCCGTACACATACAAAACCACCAGCTTTAGTTGATCTTTTTATTATATTTATATATAATTAACGTAGTAAAATAATTCTGTGTTCTAACATGATATATTTGGTAGAAAAGTTCAGTTTAGATGCGAATCGGTGAAATCTGTTGAGAGTCAGTCAAGGGGAAGCAGGGAGCGGGAGATCACTTACCGTCCAAAACAAGCCAGTTTAACACACACATGGTCTATATACTTGATATAAATGTATATTAATATAATATTACTACTTCAGGATGATTTCAGGTTGTTAACGGGATGATTTATTAAATCGAAACTGTTCTGAAATTCAAGGATGTCATGTGAAACGCTCGAGCGCCATGTCTGCTGATGACGTTCTTCTGATGTAAAATACAACCGGAAAACTATCTAACGTCACAGAGAGTTTATCTAACATTTTAATAAAATCAAATAAATATTCTTACCTTTCTTTTGGGCATCTTGATTAGTTTAGGAGTTTAAGTATTATTTTTTTTTTTTATACAACCGTGTACCAGATAGTTGTTTTTTGGTCTCTGTGTGTCACTACGTGGCTCGAGCACAGTGGTGAATGTTTCACGCGACAGAAGGTTTATTAGTTTTTATATTGAAATATAAGATCTGAACCGGTTAGATCCAGTTCTGTATTTTGAAGCCAGGCATTGGATACAAATAAAACCACATGTTTGTGGGCGTCACCAATTTCTTAAAGTGACAGTGTACTCAATGTTTAGATCAAGATGGCGTAGTTCTTCAAAATAGTTTTCTGAATCGTTCAAGGAAAATGTATAATGAATGACATCTTTCCTGGCAGCTTGAACCACATAAAACAAATTTTTTTAAAGAAAAAAAGAAAGAAAAGAGAAAATGTGAAAAACATCGGTATTGAATTACAACATTGAATATTTAAATGTTAGGGAACAACATGACAACTTTCATGTTTAATGAAAGTACATTTGAATGAACATGACTGTGTTATATTAATACATTATTGTAATTATAAGTACATTATATGTCAGGATTAAAATAAAAAGTGGAGAAATTAGTCACTAATACGATCATGTGATCTAACTGTACATGTTAACTAAGCATCTATGGAGTCTGGTGAAAGTGATGAAGATACTGGTCTGTTACTGTACCAGTCTGGTCAGAGGTCTGTTACTGTACCAGTCTGGTCAGAGGTCTGTTACTGTACCAGTCTGGTCAGAGGTCTGTTACTGTACCAGTCTGGTCAGAGGTCTGTTACTGTACCAGTCTGGTCAGAGGTCTGTTACTGTACCAGTCTGGTCAGAGGTCTGTTACTGTACCAGCCTGGTCAGAGGTCTGTTACTGTACCAGTCTGGTCAGAGGTCTGTTACTGTACCAGTCTGGTCAGAGGTCTGTTACTGTACCAGCCTGGTCAGAGGTCTGTTACTGTACCAGTCTGGTCAGAGGTCTGTTACTGTACCAGTCTGGTCAGAGGTCTGTTACTGTACCAGCCTGGTCAGAGGTCTGTTACTGTACCAGCCTGGTCAGAGGTCTGTTACTGTACCAGCCTGGTCAGAGGTCTGTTACTGTACCAGTCTGGTCAGAGGTCTGTTACTGTACCAGTCTGGTCAGAGGTCTGTTACTGTACCAGTCTGGTCAGAGGTCTGTTACTGTACCAGTCTGGTCAGAGGTCTGTTACTGTACCAGCCTGGTCAGAGGTCTGTTACTGTACCAGTCTCGTCAGAGGTCTGTTACTGTACCAGTCTGGTCAGAGGTCTGTTACTGTACCAGTCTGGTCAGAGGTCTGTTACTGTACCAGTCTGGTCAGAGGTCTGTTACTGTACCAGTCTGGTCAGAGGTCTGTTACTGTACCAGCCTGGTCAGAGGTCTGTTACTGTACCAGTCTGGTCAGAGGTCTGTTACTGTACCAGTCTGGTCAGAGGTCTGTTACTGTACCAGTCTGGTCAGAGGTCTGTTACTGTACCAGTCTGGTCAGAGGTCTGTTACTGTACCAGCCTGGTCAGAGGTCTGTTACTGTACCAGCCTGGTCAGAGGTCTGTTACTGTACCAGTCTGGTCAGAGGTCTGTTACTGTACCAGCCTGGTCAGAGGTCTGTTACTGTACCAGTCTGGTCAGAGGTCTGTTACTGTACCAGTCTGGTCAGAGGTCAGTTACTGTACCAGTCTGGTCAGAGGTCTGTTACTGTACCAGTCTGGTCAGAGGTCTGTTACAGTACCAGCCTGGTCAGAGGTCTGTTACTGTACCAGTCTGGTCAGAGGTCTGTTAGTGTACCAGTCTGGTCAGAGGTCTGTTACAGTACCAGCCTGGTCAGAGGTCTGTTACTGTACCAGTCTGGTCAGAGGTCTGTTACTGTACCAGTCTGGTCAGAGGTCTGTTACAGTACCAGCCTGGTCAGAGGTCTGTTACTGTACCAGTCTGGTCAGAGGTCTGTTACTGTACCAGCCTGGTCAGAGGTCTGTTACTGTACCAGCCTGGTCAGAGGTCTGTTACTGTACCAGTCTGGTCAGAGGTCTGTTACAGTACCAGTCTGGTCAGAGGTCTGTTACTGTACCAGTCTGGTCAGAGGCCTGTTACTGTACCAGTCTGGTCAGAGGCCAATCGTCCCTGGAGGAGGGGATCCCTCACTTAATTGTTCCTTCCAAGAATCTTCCATTGTTTCTCCCTAGTGAGTTTTTCTGGGAGTTTTACCTTGTCTTCCTTGAGGGTTTAGGTTGGTTAAGGGGCAGTTCTATGGGCATATGTGAAGCCCTCTGTGACATTGCTTGTAAAAAGGGCTATACAAACAAATGTTGATTTGTCCACCAAAACCCCACAACCCCTTCCAGAATCCCACTGCACTCTGCCACTTTAGCACATAACACCTTAAAACAAACTTACTACTGTGGTTTTGCACCACGGTTTGCACTACTGTGTATATACACCCCCTCCCCCTGTACTATATATACCCATCCTTCTTGCACCAACTTATTTAGTTATATCCCCCCCCCGCCTGTACATCTAGTGCCCACTTTCCACTTTGTACTAATGTTATTTTTACTCCTATACATGTTCTATGTTGCTCATTCTGCCACAGTGAATTCTATGTTTGTAAATCTTGCATAGCGAATAAACCTGATTCTGAACTTTAGTGAACAACAGACATATTCAGATTCATAACCAGATTGATTCTGTTTATTAGACGTATTTTTTCAACTAAATACATAAATATTCCACATAAACTATATCCCCATAGGGGTAGAAATTGTCCTCTCATCTTTGTGCAAGTAATTTATACATCATCCCCCTCCCTTCTCCCCAGGCCTTGATGAAAGATGGAGAGAGGAGTGTTCAAATCGAGCCATGTTGATGAGAGTCAGGGTTCTCCAGGTTGGGGTTCTCCAGGTCAGGGTTCCCCAGGGTTCTCCAGGTCAGGGTTCCCCAGGGTTCTCCAGGTCAGGGTTCCCCAGGGTTCTCCAGGGTTTCTAGCCTTGTGCTGTTAGGGCGCTGAGGCTGGTGAAGAACAAGTCTCTCTTGAGCTGCAGTGCACACAGGAAGCCCTCCACCCTCTCTTCTCGGCTGGCAGCGTAGCTCTGCACAGCTTCCTGTCTCCTCTGGGCATCCAGGGACCCACCCTTCCCATGGTGCACCAGGAGCTGGGCTACGCAGGCTCGGTCCGCCTCCAGCTGCCGAACATCCTGCTCCTCCAGGTGGAGTTCCCTGGCCTTCTGCAACACACACAGACACACACACAGACAGACACAGACACACAGACACACAGACACACACAGACAGACAGACAGACACACACACACACAGACAGACAGACACACACACACAGACAGACACACAGACACACACACACTCAGGCTTAAGCATCGACAACAGAAGCTCAACAGGAAATTGACAATATTTCTGGCTTTAGACTGATCTGTGCAGGCTGTTTCCTTTCACTAATGCTGGACTAGTTTCCATGAATACAGCAGCTGTGATGAGTGTGTCTCAAGTATGTTCAGCCTCCCATCCACACACCTGGATAGATCTGTAGTTAAGCTGGTACTGCAGGATGGCTTCACACAGGTTCCAGAAGGAGTATTCAGGCCACAGCACAGACTGGAACACCAGGCAGGTGTGGGAGGTCTGCAGAATATGTTTACAACATTACCTCTCATTACACTACAGTCTGCAGAACATGTTTACAACATTACCTCTCATTACACTACAGTCTGCAGAACATGTTTACAACATTACCTCTCATTAAACTACAGTCTGCAGAACATGTTTACAACATTACCTCTCATTACACTACCGTCTGCAGAACATGTTTACAACATTACCTCTCATTAAACTACAGTCTGCAGAACATGTTTACAACATTACCTCTCATTACACTACAGTCTGCAGAACATGTTTCCAACATTACCTCTCATTACACTACAGTCTGCAGAACATGTTTACAACATTACCTCTCATTACACTACAGTCTGCAGAACATGTTTACAACGTTACCTCTCATTACACTACAGTCTGCAGAACATGTTTACAACATTACCTCTCATTACACTACCGTCTGCAGAACATGTTTACAACATTACCTCTCATTACACCACCGTCTGCAGAACATGTTTACAACATTACCTCTCATTACACTACAGTCTGCAGAACATGTTTACAACATTACCTCTCATTACACTACAGTCTGCAGAACATGTTTACAACGTTACCTCTCATTACACTACAGTCTGCAGAACATGTTTACAACGTTACCTCTCATTACACTACCGTCTGCAGAACATGTTTACAACGTTACCTCTCATTACACTACCGTCTGCAGAACATGTTTACAACGTTACCTCTCATTACACTACAGTCTGCAGAACATGTTTACAACGTTACCTCTCATTACACTACCGTCTGCAGAACATGTTTACAACGTTACCTCTCATTACACTACCGTCTGCAGAACATGTTTACAACGTTACCTCTCATTACACTACAGTCTGCAGAACATGTTTACAACATTACCTCTCATTACACTACAGTCTGCAGAACATGTTTACAACATTACCTCTCATTACACTACAGTCTGCAGAACATGTTTACAACATTACCTCTCATTACACTACAGTCTGCAGAACATGTTTACAACATTACCTCTCATTACACTACAGTCTGCAGAACATGTTTACAACATTACCTCTCATTACACTACAGTCTGCAGAACATGTTTACAACATTACCTCTCATTACACTACAGTCTGCAGAACATGTTTACAACATTACCTCTCATAACACTACAGTCTGCAGAACATGTTTACAACAGCTTAATCATTTATCCGACACTTTAATCCGGAGTGAGAGTACAGCAGGAAATCAAGGATCAGAAGTTCATAGTTGGAACAGTATTTAGGTGGTTAAGAGTGAAGGAGCGATCTATGTTAACTGGGCAACATCTCAGCAACACAAAATGACCTCACATGACTCATGGGAATCGTGTGGTGCAGTCCATTAAGGAGGCAGGCTAGTACACTACATTTACATTTTACATTTATTCATTTTATCCAAAGCGACCTACAAGAGGGAGCTTTACAAAAGAGCATCGGTCACTGAGCATCGCAACATGATGGACCCCAACATAGCAGGCTTATAGATTATGAAACACATCGTGAAAGACCAAGAAGTGCCAAGGGAAGAGCTATACTCAGAGAGCTAGTAATCAGAAGGTACCCGGTTCGAACCTTGGCTGTGTCAATGTGACGTTGTGTCCTTGGGCAAGGCACTTCACCCTAGTTTTCTCAGGGGAAAATGTCCCTGTACTTGCTGTAAGTCGCTCTGGATAAGAGTGTCTGATAAATGACTAAATATAAATGTCATGCAACACAGGACACAGAGAGAACTACATCCTTTAAAGATACTCAGGGCAGGAAGTTACAGTACTGGTGTTAGTAAGCAGGAAGTTGTTACCTGCCAGAGCAGGAAGTCGCTGAGGCGCACCTCTCCTGAGGTCCTGATCAGCAGGTCGGGGTTGGGAGAGTTCCTGCTGTACAGACACTGACTCAGCAGACCCTCCGACACATCACTGCACACAAACACAGTCATGGCTTTGATTTAAAACCACATACAGAAGAAGAACCAGCTTTTGATCAGCAGTCAAATGATCTAGAAGATACATACCCATCCCCATGTTCTACCACTGAGCTGTACCTCATCCCCATGTTCTACCACTGAGCTGTACCTCATCCCCATGTTCTACCACTGAGCTGTACCTCATCCCCATGTTCTACCACTGAGCTGTACCTCATCCCCATGTTCTACCACTGAGCTGTACCTCATCCCCATGTTCTACCACTGAGCTGTACCTCATCCCCATGTTCTACCACTGAGCTGTACCTCATCCCCATGTTCTACCACTGAGCTGTACCTCATCCCCATGTTCTACCACTGAGCTGTACCTCATCCCCATGTTCTACCACTGAGCTGTACCTCATCCCCATGTTCTACCACTGATCCCCAGAGGAGGCAGGGTGTGTGTGTGGCAGGACCTGGACTTCAGAAGGCCTTGCTCCACCCCCCAGGCCATCTCCCGGACAGCGTTGGTGATCTCGTACCTCGATGTGTAGGCAAAGCACACGTTCAGGAAGCATCTGGAAGAGGCCAAGTTCACATCACGTTCACATTTATATGACTTTTAACTGCAATGTTTGTTTTATGATTTTCATACTATACATTACATTTACATTTATTCATTTGGCAGACTTACAGTAAGTGCAGGGACATTCTCCCTGAGGCAAGTAGGGTGAAGTGCCTTGCCCAAGGACACAACGTCATATAGCCACAACCAGGGCTCAATCTCACAACTTTCTGATCATGAGGCCAACACCTTAACCCGTTGAGCTATCTGACGCCTGACGCTGTAATGCCTGACACTAACCTTGTGTGTATTGGTATTTTTGTGTATGTCTGGTATAAGCCATTTTCCATTTACATTTTCATTGGGAGAAAGATTATTTCTGTGTCTTTCTTTCTTTCGATTGATCGAGACACCAGACTATGTCTGGATAAGCCAAGCAGCTCCTCTTCTCCATCCTTCCTGCCTGGACAGGAAGTGTGTGTGTGGGGTGGGAGGAGCCACGTACTTGTTGTGTGTCCTGGTGGAGACCACAGCCCTAGCAATGGCTTCCTGCAGGTCCACAGGCAGCATGTTCAGATCTCCCAGCACACGGATACACACACCATGCTTCTCTAGGTTCTCCCTGGTGAGGCGCACACACACACACACACACCAAACACAGGTTAACAGCCATGCAGATAACCCATACATGATAGAGGTGTCAAGTAAAATCTAGACCCTGTAGGAATCACTGTTCTTCTAGAACCCTGTAGGACTCGCTGTTCTTCTAGAACCCTGTAGGACTCACTGTTGTAGCAGAGTCTCCACAACCATTCCCTCGTCAGTGAGACACACTGACGAAACCAGGGTTATGGATTTCCAAACCAGTGCTGAAAGGTCAGGAAGGCCTTGGAATAGCTGGTTCACAAGTCTGAACAGAGGATTTATCCCAAAACAGACATTTAATGGATTACAAACATCTCACAAAGACAATACTGCTTATTGGACACTGAAAGGACTGGAACTGTGTGAATTCTCTTTAAATGTGTTTAATGTAACTCCCTTCTCCTTTGTTACAAATAACTCATTCTTGGTATCTAGATGATCGGACAAAACTAACAATGACATTTCTGAATGTTACAATTGTTAGTTATGGAAGTTAAGCACTCCCACTGACATTGAAAGATACCCACTCCAGAGACTTTCACAACAACATGCAAATCACAGCATGAGACCATCTTCAGATAAGAGCACCAAACCCCCTTTTATCTTTGCTGGTATAAAAGCCCCAAACGGAGAAACCTTCTCTCTCTTTCGTCTGCAGGACCATTCTGAGAATAGCTACCTTGGATGATCTGTCATATTGAGCGAACAAATCCCCTTTCATCTGGATTATTCTGAGGAACCCCTCTGGATTTATCTGGAATATTGAGCGACTACCATTCAAAGGAACCAAGGACCATAACGGAAGTTAAGGAACACTTCCTTTTTCTTGGACACCACACGGAAGATCAACTCTACCTTTCTTCAAAGACAGTAAACTGCTATTAAGCTAATTTCCTACGCGTAGGCCTTGGCTTAAGTGTGGTGAACTGTAACTGATTTAAGTAGTCTTCCTATCTTAGCATAACAGTGCTTTGTCTCCTTAATAACACCCCCCCCCCCCTTTCCCTTGTCTCCCCCTTGTCTGTTTCCATTTGCTTAAATAAACCCTTTTTATATACAATTCTCGTCATCGGATATGCACAAATTCTAAGGAACTTTCATGACTTCAAGTTAAAGAGACTGATCAAAAGGCTATTATTTGTTCATTAATCAATAAGGTTTCCTCAATCCCTTTACAAATATTGAGGTGGTGCCCCGTTTATTCGAGACTTCCCAGATATGAGATTAATAAATTAATAGATTAATTCCATATGCAGTACCCTTTTCTACCGGTTAGCTTACCCGCTAGCTTCCCCCGCTACACTGTTCTTCCAGAACCCTGTAGGACTCACTGTTCTTCTAGAACCCTGTAGGACTCACTGTTCTTCTAGAACCCTGTAGGACTCGCTGTTCTTCCAGAACCCTGTAGGACTCACTGTTCTTCCAGAACCCTGTAGGACTCGCTGTTCTTCTAGAACCCTGTAGGACTCGCTGTTCTTCCAGAACCCTGTAGGACTCGCTGTTCTTCCAGAACCCTTTAGGACTCGCTGTTCTTCCAGAACCCTGTAGGACTCACTGTTCTTCCAGAACCCTGTAGGACTCGCTGTTCTTCCAGAACCCTGTAGGACTCGCTGTTCTTCCAGAACCCTGTAGGACTCGCTGTTCTTCCAGAACCCTGTAGGACTCACTGTTCTTCCAAAACGGAACCCTGTAGGACTCACTGTTCTTCCAAAACGGAACCCTGTAGGACTCACTGTTCTTCTAGAACCCTGTAGGACTCGCTGTTCTTTCAGAACCCTGTAGGACTCGCTGTTCTTCCAGAACCCTGTAAGACTCACTGTTCTTCCAGAACCCTGTAGGACTCGCTGTTCTTCCAAAACGGAACTCTGTAGGACTCGCTGTTCTTTCAGAACCCTGTAGGACTCGCTGTTCTTCCAGAACCCTGTAGGACTCGCTGTTCTTCCAGAACCCTGTAGGACTCGCTGTTCTTCCAGAACCCTGTAGGACTCGCTGTTCTTCCAGAACCCTGTAGGACTCGCTGTTCTTCCAGAACCCTGTAGGACTCGCTGTTCTTCCAGAACCCTGTAGGACTCGCTGTTCTTCCAGAACCCTGTAGGACTCGCTGTTCTTCCAGAACCCTGTAGGACTCACTGTTCTTCCAAAACGGAACCCTGTAGGACTCGCTGTTCTTCCAAAACGGAACCCTGTAGGACTCGCTGTTCTTCTAGAACCCTGTAGGACTCACTGTTCTTCTAGAACCCTGTAGGACTCACTGTTCTTCCAAAACGGAACCCTGTAGGACTCACTGTTCTTTCAGAACCCTGTAGGACTCGCTGTTCTTCCAGAACCCTGTAAGACTCACTGTTTTTCTAGAACCCTGTAGGACTCACTGTTCTTCCAGAAGCTTCAGGAACTTTTTCTTGGCCAGCTCCATCAGTCCATCCACTTCCTCCTGGGAGCGCTTGAAGTTCTCGATGCTGAAGGCGTAAACCGTCACTTCTGGAATGTTCAGGTGGAGACACCAGCGGAGAGTCTGGACACACACACACCAGATGGACACACACACACAGGTCAGATGGACACACACACGTCAGATGGACACACACACACACCAGTGCCCCTCCTCCACCCTCACCTCTTAGGACCTTCACATTCTCCCTCCTCACCTCTGCCAGCTTGTCAAAACCCTTAGCGTGTCCATCCTGACGCTCCACATGCTGCTTGCGTGCGTAGCGACGGTTGCCATCCATGATGAACGCTACATGTTTGGGCATACTGGGGCCTGCCTAAGAGACACACACAGAGCATCAACACACACACACACACACAACATCAACACACACTGGGGCCTGCCTAAGAGACACACACAGAGCATCAACACACACACAACATCAACACACACTGGGGCCTGCCTAAGAGACACACACAGAGCATCAACACACACACACACAACATCAACACATACTGGGGCCTGCCTAAGACACACACACACACAACATCAACACACACTGGGGCCTGCCTAAGAGACACACATGCAACATCAACACACAGAGCATCAACACAACATAAACACTGAGATACACAAGATCCTCACTGTCAACATTAACACTGTACAACAAGTCTGTGTTGTGTTTTATATGGCAAAATATGAATGAATGAATGAATACATTTCTATTGATTTATACCACTTCACATTAAAGTCACGCACTCGCAATTATATGATTAGACTGTATGTGCTTGACTGACCTCAAGACTAAACTAAAGCTTTCTGATTCATGGGCAGCATGACTGCACATTTCAGTGCCCAACAGGGTAACAGAGTAAACATTTAACCTGCTTTATTTCAGGGTTAAAGGTGGCTCGTTTTAAACCTTTAGGACAGGGACAGTCAGTTACTGAACATGAAGACAGCACAATGTTTAAATGACATTCCTACCATCAGTATGTTGGCTGAAAGCTTTTCAATGAGGTTAAGTTCACCTTCCTTTATCCACGACATCTTTAAATGACAGGTTGAACCTGAAAACACAGGAGACAGGAGGGGTCTCAGCATCAGGAGACAGGAGGGGTCTCAGCATCAGGAGACAGGAGGGGTCTCAGCATCAGGAGACAGGAGGGGTCTCAGCATCAGGAGACAGGAGGGGTCTCAGCATCAGGAGACAGGAGGGGTCTCAGCATCAGGAGACAGGAGGTGTCTCAGCATCAGGAGACAGGAGGGGTCTCAGCATCAGGAGACAGGAGGGGTCTCAGCATCAGGAGACAGGAGGGGTCTCAGCATCAGGAGACAGGAGGGGTCTCAGCATCAGGAGACAGGAGGGGTCTCAGCATCAGGAGACAGGAGGGGTCTCAGTTATGAAGCTGTTTAAGATGGTGGCTTTTTCTATTCCTTAACAGCTGAACCACATTCATGTACAACCAACTCTTAGATCACAGCGTTGACATGCGTGTAGCGAGACTGGCTGCTTCAAGGATCATGTTTCTACCCCGTTAAAGGACAATAAGAATAGATACGAATAGATACGAATAAGAAAGAACAAAAATAAGTCAGTTTGAGTCTTAGCTGGTCTAAATCTAATCTAGTTTTATCTGTTCCAGTTCAAGGCTCCAACATTGACAATGTCGCAATGGAACTACACACAGGAATAAATAACACATTTGACATTTGACGATATGTACATTTACGAGTAAAGATCTATGAACAATAATAATTGGCAGGTTTATTCAAACCAATGAGAGAATCGTTGATTTGACGATGGTAAAGTGATAGTTTGATGTATTTAACAGAACCTCCAACTCACAGTTAGGATGACGTCCTCGTCCTCATCCAGGATGTGACGTCACATGACGAGGATCACTTCCTCCGTGGAGTGAACGGTTGATACATTTTAAAACATAACGCGGATTGATTAAAAATATTACATAAATATGTATTATTTTACTTATTATGTTGCGACATTGATACGTTAGAAGTAATTATGTTTCTATACCACGCGAAAGATACCAAAGATCTCGAGCTCTTTTTTTAGTTGCATGATGTCACATGTCCAGTAGCTCGTGCCCAGAGCTCGTGCTTGCTCGGCCGCCAGCCGCTGGAGGGCGCCTGCAGCACGAGCCCTTTACATGCATCAAGGGCGGAGAAGAAGCTCCAGAATTAGGGGTGAGGTCTATGGGGTGAGGGCTGGCCTTTAGGGGTGAAGGCTGGCCTTTTTTGTTAAGCTGAAGAATCCTGCTCGAACGGTGAGCAGGAGCGGATCAAATAGGAACAATACAAGCATCCCAGAAGAGAGGAGAGCAGCGGCGGCCCATCTCTCTCTGACACCGGAGACCCATATCTCTGACACCGGGGTCCCTACAACCAGCTACCGTCAACTACAACCGTGCGGGTCTGGG
Organism: Protosalanx chinensis; assembly: GCA_030340685.1. Lineage (NCBI taxonomy): Eukaryota > Metazoa > Chordata > Actinopteri > Osmeriformes > Salangidae > Protosalanx > Protosalanx chinensis. The sequence goes on from CM059322.1 coordinate 377,475, forward strand.
GGTTCCAGTAGGGGCAGGGGGCGGGGGTACAGCGGGGGTACAGCGGGTACGGGAGGCTGCTGGGAGAGGAGAGGGGTCTGCGGGGCCGGTGCTGTGGCCACCCTGGTCTAACTAGTGACGGCACGGCCAAGTGGATGGGATGGATCCGGGTCCGTCAGGCGCTGGTAGGTCTATCTGTCTTTCTATTATTAGTGCTGCTTTTTATGTGTTTTGTTATTGAGATGTGAACATCATGCTTTAAAAAAATTGACCAACTTGACTAGAAATCTTCCGAATTAAAAATTGGGGCATATTGGCCTCGAATCACAGAAGATAGAGGTGAATGTGAGATTAGGGTCTAAAACCTCATATATGTTAACGCACTATCGGCTCTTTTCAAGCTCATGTCTTCCAATCAACAGAATTAGTTATGTGAATTTATAGCGAGAGAAGGGTCTTTTGGTCCACTGACAATGTAGAGGGTCAGGGGCGGGGGCAGCAGGGTCGTGGGAATCTCTTGCAAGGATACACGAGGTAAAGCCCGCCTTCTACCACCGCAGCAGCTGGCTCCCACACAGCCCCCAACACAGCCCCAACACAGCCCCCAACACAGCCCCAACACAGCCCCCAACACAGCCCCCAACACAGCCCCATCACAGCCCCAAACACAGCCTCAACTCAGGCCCAAACACAGCCCCACACACAGCCCCAACACAGCCCCACGACCCCCGCAACACCGCACAGCTTTACGGGCAGAAAATGCACCAGTCTGTTGCCTTTGGAAGTTTAGGAGTAAATAATAGATTTTTAATTCAACCAAAAATGTTGCAAACAGTGATTTCCCCTGACAGCATGTATTATTGTTACAAGTGGCTCCATCCCCACCGGTCCCTTTGTGGAACAGCACCTGCTGCTGTTATGAACTTCATGTTCCTTAATAGTTTACTTTCTGATATCGTGAACAGCTTTGATGTCCTCTGCTGACTTTTTGTGTCTCACTCATGTTGATAAGATTAGAGTGTTGATAAGAGTTGGTTAAATGGTCATAAAACGCTATAGACTTCAATGCTGTGTCTGAACTCCAGCCTGTTTATACAGTAAAATACACAACTTGAGTGGTTATGTGATCAGTTAACTGGTCCACTTGCTAGTTTAGAACCCAGTTTGGCCAGTAGGACCATCTCAGGTTTCTGAACATCCTGTGTTGAGGGTGTGGAGTCTTGGCTCTCCTCAACACTGAGGCTGGAAGGTTGAGGCAGTAGAAACCAGGTGGGGCAGGATAGAAGGGCAGACGGATAGAGACGGCCCAGTAGAGACAGGGCAGTAGAGGTGGGGCAGCAGAGACAGGGCAGTAGAGCTGGGTCAGCAGAAGTGGGGCAGTAGAGGTGGGGCAGCAGAGGAGGGGCAGTAGAGACAGGGCAGCAGAGGTGGGGCAGCAGAGATGGGGCAGTAGAGGTGGGGCAGCAGAGACAGGGCAGTAGAGGTGGGGCAGCAGAGCTGGAGCAGCAGAGGTGGGACAGTAGAGCTGGGGCAGCAGAGACAGGGCAGTAGAGGTGGGGCAGTAGAGGAGGGGCAGTAGAGGAGGGGCAGTAGAGGAGGGGCAGTAGAGGAGGGGCAGTAGAGGAGGGGCAGTAGAGGAGGGGCAGTAGAGGAGGGGCAGTAGAGGAGGGGCAGTAGAGGTGGGGCAGTAGAGGTGGGGCAGTAGAGGAGGGGCAGTGTGTGCAGACAGAGGAAGCAGCTTTTGAAAGCAGGGGGCTGCTGTGTTGAGGGAAACACTGCTGTTGTCTGAGGATGTCCTGGCTCATCATCTCACCATCTGCCTCCTCTGGCATGGGAGAGAAGAGTGTGTGTGTGTGTGTGTGAGCACACGTGTACTGCATGTGAGCACAGAAACACACACACACACACACATGTTGCACGCGAGTAGTCTGCTGGTTGTGACTGTCGATGTGCTGCTGCAGTGATGCTTCAAACTAACCTCACTGCCTGTCATCTTCCCAGGAATGTGGGATGGGTTCATTCTGCCTGCAGGACAGTGATGTGGAGTGTTAGCCAGCTGTGTGGAGAGCTAATGAGCTAGCTGGATGAAGGACCACATAGTTAGGTGGCTGGCTAGCTAGCTAGCTAGCCTTGGGGAGTGCAAGCTAGCTAACAGTGGAAGACTAGTAGTGGGTTAGGAGACACGGCTAATGCTAACCCCTCACTCAGAGTAGGAGACACAGCTAATGCTAACCCCTCACTCAGAGTAGGAGACACAGCTAATGCTAACCCCTCACTCAGAGTAGGAGACACAGCTAATGCTAACCCCTCACTCAGAGTAGGAGACACAGCTAATGCTAACCCTTCAGGTAGAGATGTATGACAGGAACCTGATGTGGAAATATGAACTCTCCCTGTTGCCACCTCCGAAGACCGTTTCTATTTGTCCGTCTACCACCACCTCCCCCTTCCTCACACACACACACGCATGCACGCACGCACGCAAGCACACGCACATACTCCTCACGCTCACATGGGTATCCTGATCTCCATGACAATACTATGTTGCTGTGGTGTCTCCATGGTGAGGCTGGGAATGTTGGGGGGCCCCTGTGTGTGTGTGAGGAGAGGGGCAGCTGGGCTCTTTGTTGTGGTGGGGTCTGTTCTCAGGGGAGACAGAGGTTACGACTGAGGCCCCTCAGACAGGAGTCATGGCAGGCTTGTAATCTAGCAGGACCCCCCCCCCCCCCCCCCCCCCCCCCCCCCCTCCTCCTCTCTGACCTCCTCCCACTCCTGAACTTAGATTAACAACTTTTTCCGTCAGTATGCTGAGCTGTTGTTACCTCTTCAGATGGCGGGCTGGCAGTAGATGACTGTAGGGTTGAACACCCACAGGAACACCTTTTAGATGTAGTGATCATCTGGAATTAATTCTCTGTGATTCCTGTTTCCCTGTGGTGTTCACAGTAAAATCATCAGCTAGCTCCCCAAAAACATGTGGAATTAAATGATGTAATTGCATCTGGATGCAGATGAACTGGATTTGTATCTTGAAGACTGGATTATTGTTGATATCGTTCTTTATCTCTGCCTGGCCTGGAGCACAGTGTTATACTAATATATTCGCGTTCTCCCCTTGTCCATTAACTCTCATTCAACTACTATTCTGTCCCCTTTCATTCACACCCTCCCTTCCTCTCCTCCCTAATCTCCTTGTTTCTGCTCCCCTCCCCCCTCTCATCTTCCCTTCGTCGCCCCCCCTCTTCTCACCCCTCCTCTCAACTTTTTCTTGTCTTCATGAATCCTTTTTGCACCCTTTTTCTGCATCCTTCTCTTCCTTTTGCTGTCTCTACTGCATCTCTCTCCTCTCACTGTCCTCCTCCACTCTCTGTCCTCCTCCTCTCCTCTCACTGCCCTCCTCCTCCCCTACCTGCCACCTCCCTACCTGCTCTCCTCTCCCCTCTTCTTCTCCTCCTCCAGTCCCTGGGGGGGCGTTCCCCCCCCCCTTACAGCAGGTGTTCCAGGCACCCCGGAGGCCAGGCATGGGTACTGTGGGCAAACCCATCAAGCTGCTGGCCAACTACTTTGAGGTGGAGATCCCCAAGATGGACGTGTTCCACTATGAGGTGGACATCAAGCCTGACAAGTGTCCTCGCAGGGTCAACAGGTACTGAAACACTTTATCTGAAGGTGATGTTATTAACTAACATGTAACTGCATAGCAGCACTTTACATTAAGGAATCTTCACACACCAGCCCACACACCAGCCCTCAAACCAGCCCTCACACACCAGCCCTCACACACCAGCCCTCACACACCAGCCCTCACACACCAGCCCTCACACACACCAGCCCTCACACACCAGCCCTCACACACCAGCCCTCACACACCAGCCCTCACACACCAGCCCTCACACACACCAGCCCTCACACACCAGCCCTCACACACACCAGCCCTCACACACACCAGCCCTCACACACACCAGCCCTCACACACCAGCCCTCACACACACCAGCCCTCACACACACCAGCCCTCACACACACCAGCCCTCACACACACCAGCCCTCACACACACCAGCCCTCACACACACCAGCCCTCACACACACCAGCCCTCACACACACCAGCCCTCACACCAGACAGTCTACATTTATTTAGTTGGCTCAAGACCAAAAATGTTCAACTCAGCTGTTGTATTTCCGACCATAAAATAACTTCTGACCCAGAAAAGCAGCCCATACAACCCTCTCCCTCATTCCCTGCCTCCCTCTCCCATCCTCCCTCTCCCATCCTCCCTCTCCCTCCCTCTCCCATCCTCCCTCTCCCATCCTCCCTCTCCCATCCTCCCTCTCCCATCCTCTCTCTCCCATCCTCTCTCTCCCTCATTCCCTGCCTCTCTCTCCCATCCTCCCTCTCCCTCATTCCCTGCCTCTCTCTCCCATCCTCTCTCTCCCATCCTCCCTCTCCCTCATTCCCTGCCTCTCTCTCCCATCCTCCCTCTCCCATCCTCCCTCTCCCATCCTCCCTCTCCCTCATTCCCTGCCTCTCTCTCCCATCCTCCCTCTCCCATCCTCCCTCTCCCTCATTCCCCTGCCTCTCTCTCCCATCCTCCCTCTCCCATCCTCCCTCTCCCATCCTCCCTCTCCCATCCTCCCTCTCCCATCCTCCCTCTCCCTCATTCCCTGCCTCTCTGTCCCATCCTCTCTCTCCCATCCTCCCTCTCCCTCATTCCCATCCTCTCTCTCCCATCCTCCCTCTCCCTCATTCCCTGCCTCTCTCTCCCATCCTCCCTCTCCCATCCTCCCTCTCCCTCATTCCCCTGCCTCTCTCTCCCATCCTCCCTCTCCCTCATTCCCCTGCCTCCCTCTCCCATCCTCCCTCTCCCTCATTCCCCTGCCTCCCTCTCCCATCCTCCCTCTCCCATCCTCCCTCTCCCTCTCGCTCCCTCTCCCTCCTTCTTACCTGATTAACTATCAAACAGTAGTGGTGGTGGGTGCAGGGGAGGGCTGCAGTATTCTGACCCACTCTGCCATCTCCAGGCTTTGTTCTGGGGGGCAGAGGTCGACTCCCAGGGTCAGACAAAGGCTCCAAGAGGAACCGAGGGTTCAACCTCTGGTGACCTTTCCCCTTTCACCCAGCTCCCCCCCCCCTCGTTAGAGTGAAGGCCAAGGCAGCTTCTATTGAGGTGTGGGGCCCCAAGCCTTCTGTCGTTTTCCCCTCCCACCTCACTCCCCCTCTCCTGTTATCCTCCCCCACCTGACCCCCCCCCTCCACCTGACTCCTCCCCCCCCCCCACACACACCCTAAGATCCCTCTCACCAGCTGTGTTCTGCATGATCAATAATAACCAACCAAATTTCTCCCCCTGAAACGAGCGTCCTGATTGGGTGGAATTTATTGCGGAGGTCTGTTGCTGTGTGTGTGTGAGATGGTGCAGTTCTGACCGTGCTCTGTGTCTCCCCCTGCAGGGAGGTGGTGGAATACATGGTACAGCACTTCAAACCTCAGCTGTTTGGGGACAGGAAGCCTGTGTATGATGGGAAGAAAAACATCTACACAGTGCTAGCTCTCCCTATAGGCAGTGAGAAGGTTGGTGAATCACTGCTGGATCCACAAAGTTTCACAAATACACCCCACATCTTCTAACCTCTTCCCTGTACCCCCCCTCCCCTATCTCCTCCCACGGTCTCCTCCTCTCCCTCCTGTCTCCCCCCTCTGTCTCCTCCTCCTCCCTTGCCCCCCTCTCTGTCTCCTCCCCCCTCTGTCTCCTCTCCCTGTCTCCTCCTCTCCCTCCTGTCTCCCCCCTCTGTCTCCTCCTCCTCCCTTGCCCCCCTCTGTCTCCTCCCCCCTCTGTCTCCTCTCCCTGTCTCCTCCCCCCTCTGTCTTCTCCCCCCCGTCTCCTCCTGGGTGCAGGTGGACTTTGAGGTGACCATCCCAGGTGAGGGGAAGGATCGTATCTTTAAGGTGTCTATCCGCTGGCTGGCCAAGGTGTCATGGCGTCTGCTACAGGAGACGCTGGTCAGTGGAAGACTTCAGGTCCCTCTGGACTCAGTCCAGGCCCTGGATGTGGCCATGAGACACCTAGCCTCTATGAGGTACACACACACACACACACACACACCTGCACTTATCACCACACAAACACACATTCACAAACAAGCGGTTTGTACGGTGTCCTTGAGTGTCTAGAAAGGCTCCATCCAAATAAAATTTATTATTATTATTATTATTATTCACAAACAAGCACACACTCTCTTTCCCATCTGGATTGGATGAGTCAGCTCTGCTGGAAACATGCTGAGTCATGTTAACCCCCCTCGTCTCCCTCTGACCAGGTACACTCCTGTGGGCCGCTCTTTCTTCTCCCCCCCTGAAGGGTACTACCACCCCCTGGGTGGGGGCAGGGAGGTCTGGTTTGGCTTCCATCAGTCTGTACGGCCGGCCATGTGGAAGATGATGCTGAACATCGATGGTGAGTCACTCTGGAATGATGTCACCTAGATCCCAGATCTTACCTCCTGATAGAGGGTGACCACTAAGTGAGACAATGATTCATTTACAGTAAGTCGTTTAGCAGATGCTCTTATGCAGAGCGACTTACAGCAAGTACAGTGCCTTGCCCATTGACACAACGTCATTTTACTGCCAGGAATTGAACATTAACATTCTTATTACTAGCTCGATTCCATAACTCAGCAATCAGACTCCTGGACATTAGACATTAGCTAGCAGACACAGTGTAAAGTATCATCTCAGCTACTAGACACGGTGCTGAACACCCTTTCTGTGCTCTGTCGCCCCCTAGTGTCGGCCACAGCCTTCTACAAGGCCCAGCCTGTGATTGAGTTCATGTGTGAAGTTCTGGACATCCGTAACATCGACGAGCAGCCCAAAACCTTGACTGACTCTCAGAGGGTTCGCTTCACCAAGGAGATCAAAGGTGGGCCACTGAACAGTGAGTGAGTACCTTCAACACACCATGCAGCCTCTCCACCTCCACCCCCTTCCTCTCCCTCACCCCCCCCCTTCTTCTCCCTCACACCTCCCCCCCTTCTTCTCCCTCACACCTCCCCCCCCTTCTTCTCCCTCACACCTCCCCCCCCCCCCTTCGTCTCCTCTGTGTTCTCTGCAGACTCACATCTCATGTACATGTAGTCATTTATCAGATGCTCTTATCCAGGGTGACTTACAGTAAGTACAGGGACAAGCAGGGCAAAGTGCATTGCCCAAGGACACAATGTCATGTTGCCACAGCCGGGAATTGAACTTGTAGTCTCCCGAACCCGATCACCTGACGCTTTAACCACTCAGCCACCTGACTCGACACATCTCCTCACTTTTACCTCACCTCCTTCACCTCCTAACTCCTTTCCCCCCCTCCACACCTCTGATCTCATCTCCTTATCTCACCTCCTCTTCCCTGGCCTCTCTGTCTCTCTCTGTGTCTGTGGTTAACCCAGATTCAGGCTAGATTAATAGTCTGGGCGAGACAGATCACTGTTCTACTTCTAAATGATTTCTTAGTGGGCCGTCTGTATGCTAGACTGAGCTGGTGCTTTTTAGAGGATCCACTTGGGATGAAGGTTATGATCTTGTGTGAGTTAGTACCCTGCTCTTCCTGAGTCTGTGTGGAGTCTTATCTGTGTGTACCTGTATGTTTCTCTGTGTGTGTGTTTGTGTGTGTGTGTGTGCACATGTGCGTGTGTGTGTTTGTGCCCCGCTGTCGGTGGGCGTTGCCAGGCCTGAAGGTGGAGGTGACGCACTGCGGCCAGATGAAGAGGAAGTACCGTGTGTGCAACGTGACACGGCGCCCGGCGAGCCATCAGACGTGAGAGCCTCCTCCATCACTCCTCCGTAACAAACACCTCCACTCTGTCACTCCTCCGTAACAAACACCTCCACTCTGTCACTCCTCCGTAACAAACACCTCCACTCTGTCACTCCTCCGTAACAAACACCTCCACTCTGTCACTCCTCCGTAACAAACACCTCCACTCTGTCACTCCTCCGTAACAAACACCTCCACTCTGTCACTCCTCCGTAACAAACACCTCCACTCTGTCACTCCTCCGTAACAAACACCTCCACTCTGTCACTCCTCCGTAACAAACACCTCCACTCTGTCACTCCTCCGTAACAAACACCTCCACTCTGTCTGACTGTCCCTAGTCCTGCTTTCTGTACGTCCATCTGGAGGACATGGACGTGGGAGATTGTCGGCAGGATCAATGTTATTATGGGGTGTCAACCAGCAGCCCATGTGACTAATGCTCACTTCCTGCTTCCTGATCATGTGACTTCTCCCCCCCCCAGGTTCCCCCTGCAGCTTGAGAGTGGCCAGACAGTAGAATGTACGGTAGCCCAGTACTTCAAACAGAAGTACAACCTGCAGCTGAAATACCCCCACCTGCCCTGTCTGCAGGTGGGCCAGGAGCAGAAACACACCTACCTGCCCCTGGAGGTGAGACCCTGGAGGAACTCTGCTCTTGTCTGACCCACACTCACCTGGTTCTGCTATCTTAACACTGGCCCTCCTGTGTGTGTGTGTGTGTGTGTGTGTGTGTCTCCCTGCAGGTGTGTAACATAGTAGCAGGCCAGCGGTGCATCAAGAAGCTGACAGATAATCAGACCTCCACCATGATCAAAGCCACAGCTCGCTCTGCCCCTGACAGACAGGAGGAGATCAGCCGGCTGGTGAGGAGCGCCCCCTAGTGGATAGATGCTAACACCCCAGCACTGCTCTGAGGCTTAACGTCTCGTCTCTTCACAGATGAAGAACGCCAACTTCAACCTGGACCCATACATCCAGGAGTTTGGGATCAAGGTGAAGGATGAAATGGCGGAGGTGACCGGCCGTGTGCTTCCTGCTCCGATCCTGCAATACGGAGGCCGGGTGAGGCACAGCTGCTACCCCACAACCCTCAACTCCCTCAGCGGCTAACCCTGTCAGCGGCTAGGCTAACCCCATCAGCGGCTAGGATAAACCTGTCAGCGGCCAACCTGGCAGTGGCTAACCTTTCTAGCAGCTAACCCTGTCAGCTGCTAGGCTAACCTTGTCAGCGGCTGGGCTAACCTTGCCAGCGGCTGGGCTAACCTTTCTAGCCGGTTAGCGGCTAGGCTAACCTTGTCAGCGGCTGGGCTAACCTTGCCAGCGGCTGGGCTAACCTTGCCAGCGGCTGGGCTAACCTTTCTAGCCGGTTAGCGGCTAGGCTAACCTTGTCAGCGGCTGGGCTAACCTTGTCAGCGGCTGGGCTAACCTTGCTAGCCGGTTAGCGGCTAGGCTAACCTTGTCAGCGGCTGGGCTAACCTTGTCAGCGGCTGGGCTAACCTTGTCAGCGGCTGGGCTAACCTTGTCAGCGGCTGGGCTAACCTGGCTAGCCTGTTAGCGGCTAGGCTAACCTTGTCAGCGGCTGGGCTAACCTTGTCAGCGGCTGGGCTAACCTTCATAGCAGCTAACCCTGTCAGCGGCTAACTGCTCCCTCTTCTCTTCTCCAGAACCGCGCCATAGCCACTCCCAACCAAGGTGTGTGGGACATGAGGGGGAAGCAGTTCTACAACGGCATCGAGATCAAAGTGTGGGCCATCGCCTGCTTCGCCCCCCAGAAGCAGTGCAGGGAGGAGGTCCTCAAGTAAGACCCTGAGACACAGGCTGCTCTAGTCCTGTAGAACTTGTGACAGGCAGAGAAGTAGGAGGATTAATGTCCTTGTAGGGGCAGGTAGACGGGTACAGTAGAGAGAGACAGACTGGTACTTGTACAAAGAAACATACATATACTTGTAGAGGCCTATAGGCACTAGTAGAGAGAGAGAGAGACGGACACAGACAGGTACTTCTCCTAAGCATGAGTTTCTACTCTACTGTTCAGGAACTTTACCGACCAGTTGCGTAAGATCTCCAAGGATGCTGGGATGCCCATCCAGGGCCAGCCCTGCTTCTGTAAGTACGCCCAGGGGGCCGACAGCGTGGAGCCCATGTTCAGACATCTGAAGAACACCTACTCTGGCCTGCAGCTCATCATCGTCATCCTGCCTGGAAAGACCCCCGTCTACGGTACCAACACGTCCTCATCAGTGTGGAGCGTAGAGACAGGCCGCTCAGTGGGACTGTGGTGCCTCTAATGCTGCTTGTGTTCCTCCTGTAGCGGAGGTGAAGCGTGTGGGAGACACTCTTCTGGGCATGGCCACCCAGTGTGTCCAGGTGAAGAACGTGGTGAAGACCTCCCCCCAAACCCTCTCCAACCTCTGCCTGAAGATCAACGTCAAGCTGGGGGGCATCAACAACATCCTGGTTCCTCACCAACGGTAGCTGCCTCCTGTCTGCCCTTATGGCGTCTCTGTGATCCTGGTGATCATGTCTGTGAACTGATCCCTCTTTTCTCCCCTCCACTCCACTCCCCACTTCCCTCTCCCCTCCACTCCACTCCCCACTTCCCTCTCCTCTCCCCTCCACTCTGCCCCCCCCCCCCCCCTTATCTCCACAGTTCTGCAGTGTTCCAGCAGCCAGTCATCTTCCTGGGAGCTGACGTCACACACCCCCCTGCTGGAGACGGGAAGAAGCCCTCCATCACTGCTGTGAGTAGGCCTCTGTCTAACCCTCCATCACTGCTGAGACAGACCTAGACACCAGACAGGAAGACAGGCAGACAGACAGGCAGACAGACAGGCAGACAAGCAGCTACTCAGTAGAAGAGCTCAGAAAAAGCTCCCAGCCAACCACATGCTGCCCTCTGGCTCAGTACTGATGTGGCCCTGCCCCCTGGCTCCTGATGTGGCCCTGCCCCCTGGCTCCTGATGTGGCCCTGCCCCCTGGCTCCTGATGTGGCCCCGCCCCCTGGCTCAGTACTGATGTGGCCCTGCCCCCTGGCTCCTGATGTGGCCCTGCCCCCTGGCTCCTGATGTGGCCCCGCCCCCTGGCTCAGTACTGATGTGGCTGGCTGCGTCATAGTGGGCTGCTGGTGCTAAGGAGGGGGGAGACAGAGGACACACAAAGGAACAGGCAGAGGTGGAGAGAATGTCTCAGTGGTGACTCATGAAGAGGAAATTACGTATGAAGAGGAATTACGTATGATTCACGATCTAAAAATCCGACTGTGTTCAGGGTCTATCACGTTGCTTTGCTCAATGACTGATGCTCTTTGTAAAAGCTCTCTCTTGTAAGTCGCTTTGGATAAAAGCGTCTGCTAAATGAATAAATGTAAATGTAAATGTACATCACCGAAAAACATCCCATCCCACGACTCTCCGCCTTGCTGTGGTTCGCTGTGTGGTTGCCTGGCGATAATGACTGGCAGCTGAGTCAGACACAGAAGAGAAGCAGTTTGTGTGTGTGTGTGTGTGTGTGTGTGTCTGCTAGCTTCATATCTTCTGATGCTGATGCTACATTGACTTAATCTGGTCAAAGATTAACCATACATGCACAGGAGCACTTCAACAGTCTTATATCTCCCCCCCTCCCCCTCTCCAGGTGGTAGGCAGTATGGACGCCCACCCCAGCAGGTACTGTGCTACAGTCCGGGTCCAGAGGCCCAGGCAGGAGGTCATTGAGGATCTGTCCTACATGGTGAGAGAGCTGCTGATCCAGTTCTACAAGTCGACCCGCTTCAAGCCCACCAGGATCATCTTCTACAGGGACGGAGTTCCAGAAGGCCAGTTACCCCAGGTACTCCACTCTCTCTCTTTCTCTATCTCACTCTCTCTATCTCTCTCTCGCTCTCTCTCTGTTCTCTCTCACTCTCTACATTTACATTTATTCATTTAGCAGATGCTTTCATCCAAAGTGGCTTCCAAGAGAGAGCTTTACAAAAGACTATCATGAGTCACTGATCATAACAACATGATAGCCCCAAACATTGCGTGTTTATAGAAACCAGTCTCTCCTATCTCTCTCCCTGTACATGATTACAGATCATTACAGATGTAGCACTTGAAAGTCACTGCAAGTCCAATGACGATAAACTTCTATTCTATTATAGTTGATGCACAAACATAAATGGTTTATAAGATGCCTTGTACAGTAACTGGCAAAATGACCAGGCTAAATAGTTGAGTGAATGGCTAATGTGCTTTCTCTGTTTAGATCCTCCACTATGAGCTGTTGGCGATCCGCGATGCCTGCATTAAGCTGGAGAAGGACTACCAGCCTGGGATCACCTACATCGTGGTGCAGAAGAGACACCACACCAGGCTGTTCTGTGCTGACAAGTCTGAGAGGGTGAGTTAGCATTGGAGGAGACTGCTGGGTGGTTTGTGGGACTCTTCAGCAGGCAACACTGTTATAGTTCTCCCAGCAAGTTTCTTATGAAGCTTCTCTATTACAGTACCAGACAGTGTCCTAGCTAGCTTGTCTTCTACAGCTCTTTAAGCTAGTGTCTTAACTAGCATCCTGGCTAGCGTCCAAGCTAGCGTCCTAGCATGTGCTGATGTCCCGCTGTCCTTCTGCTTCTCTCCAGATTGGGAAGAGTGGCAACATCCCAGCAGGGACCACAGTGGACACCAGCATCACCCACCCCTTTGAGTTCGACTTCTACCTGTGTAGCCACGCAGGGATACAGGTGAGACTTGATACAGGTGCTGTGGGGCTTCTGGGATGTCTAATTTGGACACAGATACAGAATTAGTTCCTGGTATGATCTCTCCACAGGGCACCAGCCGTCCCTCTCACTACTACGTCCTCTGGGACGACAATCGTTTCACTGCTGACGAGCTGCAGATCCTCACCTACCAGCTGTGCCACACCTATGTCCGCTGCACGCGCTCAGTGTCCATCCCTGCCCCAGCCTACTACGCCCGCCTGGTGGCCTTCCGTGCCCGCTACCACCTGGTGGACAAGGAGCACGACAGGTGAGCTGGGATTCATAGTGTGGAAACTGTTGCTGTTCTGTGAGGGGGGGGTGTATGTATCATGATATTTAAACTCTGGTGTTTCTTTATCCTGTGTAGCGGGGAGGGCAGCCATGTTTCTGGACAGAGTAATGGCAGAGACCCCCAGGCTCTGGCAAAGGCTGTGCAGATTCACCACGACACTCTGAGGACCATGTACTTCGCCTGAGCAGCCCTCCTCTGCACAAACACACACACACACAATCCTCCTCCTCATACACCACCTACTGTTGACATGCATACACACACACACCACCTTCTACACACGCATACACACACACACCACACCACGCCCCTCCTTGACTCTAAAACACATACTTACACATTCTCACAATCTGACACACACCTGTCTAAACCCCTGGTCCCCCCACCACAGATATCTTTCTCCTAGTTGTGACCCGGCTCCCTCCCAGGGTAACCTGGTCTGCTGTGGCGTTCCAGCCACTGTCCTGCCCCCTGGCCTCCATGATACCAGTCATCGCCGCCATTCGGTTTTTACTTCACAAAGACTAAGGCTCTGTTTTTTTGTTGTACTTTTTAAAAAGTAGGTGTTATAATTATTGTAGTGTATGCTACCTTTACACTCCTATGTATGTAAGTATGCAATACGGATGAAAACAGGCGCAAAAAAAGAGATATGGGGGGGGGGGGGGGGGGACTATTCTGACTGCCATCACATCGCTGCCTCTCTACCCATCCAAATGACAGATGCCAGTGTTCCTGTGCTGTGAGTGTGTTCCCCTGGAGAGGGGGAACACACACATACTTTTTAACGATGTGTCATGAACGGCATTCTTATGTTGTTACTTTCTTATTTTCTTTCTTTAAATGAAGTTATTTTTGTAAATTGCCTTGAAAAGAAGGTGTGTGGTACATTAGCACTTAGCGTTAGCATGTAGACGCCACCGGACCTTTACTTGTCAGTAGCTCCTGAGGAAGGCTAGCTGCTAGTAGCTCTGAGGAAGGCTAGCTGCTAGTAGTTCCTGAGGAAGGCTAGCTGCTAGTAGTTCCTGAGGAAGGCTAGCTGCTAGTAGTTCCTGAGGAAGGCTAGCTGCTAGTAGCTCCTGAGGAAGGCTAGCTGCTAGTAGTTCCTGAGGAAGGCTAGCTGCTAGTAGCTCCTGAGGAAGGCTAGCTGCTAGTAGTTCCTGAGGAAGGCTAGCTGCTAGTAGCTCCTGAGGAAGGCTAGCTGCTAGTAGTTCCTGAGGAAGGCTAGCTGCTTGTAGCTCCTGAGGAAGGCTAGCTGCTAGTAGCTTCTGAGGAAAGCTAGCTGCTAGTAGCTTCTGAGGAAAGCTAGTTGCTAGTAGCTTCTGAGGAAAGCTAGTTGCTAGTAGCTTCTGAGGAAAGCTAGTTGCTAGTAGCTTCTGAGGAAAGCTAGTTGCTAGTAGCTTCTGAGGAAAGCTAGCTTTGTGGACTCTGTCAGCAGCTGTGTAGCGTGTCCTAGACACAGGAACAAGTCCTGCTGCACCGTTTGTCCCTTAGAGAATTAGCTTGTAGGTGACCATAGAAACCAATAGAGGGACCATTGCATAGCATGTATCAGTTGAAGCCATGCACCTAAACCAGCGTTTTAACCAGCCAAATGTGATGCCAAGCAGTAGGAGGAGGGTACTTAGCCTAGATGTTTGTTTCTGAATTGGTTTCTCTCAAGGACATGATGAGGCACTTTTAATCTACCTGGTTTGTGTTACCTCACAATAAGGAGATCCTCTCTCTCACACACACATACACACACACACACACACCTCACACACACACATTGTTAACGCTGAGGAAGCAGCTCAATGTTAGCTTGTAGGAGTCAGAAAGGTTCAGCATCATTAACATGCAACACTCCACATTCCCTCACCGTCAGAGATGACGCACACATGCACCCACACACACATGCACCCACACACACATGCACACACATGCACACACACACACACATACATGCACCCACACACACATGCACCTACACACACACACACATGCACCTACACACACACACACATGCACCTACACACACACACATGCACCTACACACACACACGCACCTACACACACACATGCACTCACACACTCACATACATCCCATTGCCTCTGCCCAGTTTGTACAAAGCTCTTTCTCCTACTGTGTGTAAACATGCAGAAGTCTCTACACTACTGTGCTCATCTGACAACACAAGCACCCCCCCCCCCCCCCCCCTCCATGCAGGCTGAGCACTTGCCACCCCCATCCACCCCACACAGCACCTTCGCCTCCATGCCTCACCTTCTGCCCCGCCCCCAGGGCTGTGGTGCTCGCTCCCTATTGGTGCGCTGTGTGCATGGGCAACACAGATTGGGGTGTATCCCACAGTTCGAAGGGGTTCCCAATTCATATTTCCTGCCTTCACTTTTGGTCACTTTTTTCTGGCTTTATGAAATGCATGTAACTATTTTAAAACGACTGGATATTCTGAGCCACCTTATTTCAGTTCCTTAGTGTTACGCTCCTCCGCCTGTCAGTCATGCCTCGATTGGGTAACTGTTTAAGACCCTTTTTTGTTGAGTTTCTGTATTATTGTGCGTAGTGTCAGAGTGTGTCCTGAAGAGGGCGCCGAGGAGACATCTGATCTCTCTCTTGCCTCATAGACCCGAAGGACAGAGCTCACTGAGGTATTTGAAGAGCCCCTTTACATTGAGTGGCCAGTTATAGAGATTTGATGAAATGCAGATTTTGAATTTTTCGAATCATGTTGAACGAAACTTGGAAAATCTAAATGCCTTTGTATACCTGGTTTTACTGATCCTCATATTTAAGGTGATTTGTATATAACCTGTCATTTATCTTGGCTCACTAGTAGCAGGACTGCATCTGAACTCCTTAAGTGAATGGGTTAACATGTCCCAGCTCTGCTTCAGATGCAGTTCTTTAATGACCCTGAAACCACAAGCACCTTGTAAGGGGGGAGGTGGAGGTGGTGCACCTATCATGGAGCATAACATGGCAGACTTCACCCCACCTTGTGTCACTGATTAAGCAATATGATACCACTGACCACAACTACAGACTACGTTATAGCACTTCCCAATAGGTAACATGAAAGATTATTGAAGCAACCTGTTTTGTGTATGTAATAGTATGGGCACTCTGTTGGGGGGGGGGGGGGTATTTTTTAAAGAAAATAAATTTGTTTTTTATCAAAAATGATTTGTATTTTTATGAGTTACACATCTACAAAATGATTTACACAGTGTGATGACATTGAAAGGTTCATAGTTCAGGTTAAACTGGAGTTTCCTAGCTGATGATTGTGATCAGAAATAGGTGGAGGATTCATTCATATTCATTTGTTTATCAGAATCTGAATCTGTTTTTATTTGCTATGCAAGATATACAAACACGTAATTTACTATGGCAGGAGAGCAAACAACATATTAGGAACATAAATATATGGAACATATAAAACATGTAATATAAAATACAAATATATAAAAGTGAGATAAAAGTGCCAACGATTATTTGATAGTTAGCAACAATTTAGCCAGTCATTCATTTGCATTCATTTCAGAAATTGGTTCAATATAAAAACATCCCTCACTTTATTGTTGAGTAAAGGCGGAGTCAGATCCAGACCTCCTCTTCCTGTCAGAGTTAGATCCAGACCTCCTCTTCCTGTCAGAGTCAGATCCAGACCTCCTCATCCTGTCAGAGTTAGATCCAGACCTCCTCTTCCTGTCAGAGTTAGATCCAGACCTCCTCTTCCTGTCAGAGTCAGATCCAGACCTCCTCTTCCTGTCAGAGTCAGATCCAGACCTCCTCTTCCTGTCAGAGTCAGATCCAGACCTCCTCATCCTGTCAGAGTTAGATCCAGACCTCCTCTTCCTGTCAGAGTTAGATCCAGACCTCCTCTTCCTGTCAGAGTTGGATCCAGACCTCCTCTTCCTGTCAGAGTTAGATCCAGACCTCCTCTTCCTGTCAGAGTTAGATCCAGACCTCCTCTTCCTGTCAGAGTTAGATCCAGACCTCCTCTTCCTGTCAGAGTTAGATCCAGACCTCCTCTTCCTGTCAGAGTTAGATCCAGACCTCCTCATCCTGTCAGAGTTAGATCCAGACCTCCTCTTCCTGTCAGAGTTGGATCCAGACCTCCTCTTCCTGTCAGAGTTAGATCCAGACCTCCTCTTCCTGTCAGAGTTGGATCCAGACCTCCTCTTCCTGTCAGAGTTAGATCCAGACCTCCTCTTCCTGTCAGAGTTAGATCCAGACCTCCTCTTCCTGTCAGAGTTAGATCCAGACCTCCTCTTCCTGTCAGAGTTAGATCCAGACCTCCTCTTCCTGTCAGAGTTAGATCCAGACCTCCTCTTCCTGTCAGAGTTAGATCCAGACCTCCTCTTCCTGTCAGAGTTAGATCCAGACCTCCTCTTCCTGTCAGAGTTAGATCCAGACCTCCTCTTCCTGTCAGAGTTAGATCCAGACCTCCTCTTCCTGTCAGAGTTAGATCCAGACCTCCTCTTCCTGTCAGAGTTAGATCCAGACCTCCTCTTCCTGTCAGAGTTAGATCCAGACCTCCTCTTCCTGTCAGAGTTAGATCCAGACCTCCTCTTCCTGTCAGAGTTAGATCCAGACCTCCTCTTCCTGTCAGAGTCAGATCCAGACCTCCTCTTCCTGTCAGAGTTAGATCCAGACCTCCTCTTCCTGTCAGAGTTAGATCCAGACCTCCTCTTCCTGTCAGAGTTAGATCCAGACCTCCTCTTCCTGTCAGAGTTAGATCCAGACCTCCTCTTCCTGTCAGAGTTAGATCCAGACCTCCTCTTCCTGTCAGAGTTAGATCCAGACCTCCTCTTCCTGTCAGAGTTAGATCCAGACCTCCTCTTCCCATAGACATTCTCTTCCTGCTCCCCTTCCACCCTCAAGTATGATTGGCCAGTAGGAGATCTGGGACTTTCACAAATAAATGAAATCTTTTGTTTGTCATAATTGTCCACTTTGAATTTGTAATGTGGATCATTAGTTTCACAGGTTTATACTGACTGGAGAAACACAACAGTGATAACAAAAACTTATTTGGTGTTCAACTTCTCTAGATAGTAATTGTCTTCTTCCTCTCTCAGATTACAAGTACCTTTAGCCTTTTAGACTGATACATTACACAGCTTTGAGGATTGTAGAGTATTGTTAAACTGTTTTTTATTGATGGGTCCGTGACTTGAGTGATTTATTATTTACACCATCCTGCCACACTTAGACTACGTTTACACATCGTTGAGAATATTTCCCTCCATCCATTTTCCAAAATAGGCCCTGTTGACACGTACACACGTATTTTATTTAAAACTAAGACATTTCCCTTCATTTGTACCTATCTTTTACACGCAAACGCAAGTTTCTAAAAACTCCGCCCACAACCCGCATATAAAACTGTTTATCTCAGTTTACGTTCAAACGCAAAACCGTAGTTTTCCAGAATCTCCACTTTGGCGGGAGTTTTTAGAAAGGTTCGTTTTCGAATTCACAGTTTGTGTGTAAAAGATGGGTACAAACGAAGGGAAATGTCTCAGTTTTTAAAAATACCCATGTACATGTTAACAGTACTGGAAATTCTGTGTATGTGCAAATATGCATGGTGAAAAAAAAAGAAAAAGATTCTGAAACAGATGCTCATTTACTCACTGCCAAATCTCTCTACGCTCACTCACTACGCAGCTGATCGCCCTGAACCCCCCAACATACTTTCAACAGACCATTTTATAGTCTCAGAAGTCATTGGTCTATCACAGACATGCAGTTTGTCCCATGTCTGTTCTTTGATTGGTTAACTCTCTAAACACAATAGAGTAATTTGAATCAACATTATCTGCAGACTTCACATCTCCAAGTGAAATGCTTCAGGAGGCATCTGCCCAAAATGCTGTATTGTCTGGTTGGTAGGAAGGATCACAACCCCCCCTCGACAAAAGCAACATTTACATGATTCAATCAGTAGAGCTTCACAAAAGAGCATCGTCACTCATCAGAGCAAATGGCTCTTAAAGAATGCAGGAAACCTCTTGTTCAAGATATATTAATTGTACAAACATTGGTCAAACATTTCCTTGACACTCCTGTTGTGCTTTGTTAAATCCCCAGTGTTTGTAAAGTTTTTAAATCAGAGTTTTACCAAAGATAAATGAATAAAATCTAAATGAAGTGGTCACAGCTGTAGAGCCTCTCTCCAGTGAGTCAATTTTAAAATATGCTAAATCTCTGAGGATCAATATTCTCTCTCCTGGTTGTGGTGAATGCAACAACACCACAGATAGTCTGGTAGGTTTGACATTTGTAGATAACATTTCAGTTTTTTTAATGATTGCATAGGATCAGGTACTTCACTATAAGCAACATGAATTTCAAAATTATTTCCAACAATTTCTTGAAGGTGTTTTAGCGCTCTGCTTATACTGACAAGTAGTTTGGAAGCACACTTCACCCAAATCAACCAAGATAGAGGAGGTATTTCAGAAAACTTTTATTTTCACTTTGATAAAAAAAAATTTACATTTACCAACAAAGCTAAAAGACTGAAACCAAGTGATAATAAAGCACCAGTGTGAAGCAATGACAATGTTGCAGGTACTTTTATAACAAGTGTATGTAGATAGTTCATAGAAGAGGACTTCAATATGGTCAAAGTAAATATAGGCAGATTTGATATAATTAGTCAAGGTTGAAATATATTTAGTATGGTCTGAAAAACCATCCCTTGGTGACAGACACAGTAACTCTTCATATCAGAACCACCAAGTCCTCTATCACAGGAAATGCTAGTACATATTAATTGTGAGCTTGGAACAACCCACACGCCCCTCAATGCCTTCAGCTTGGCTCCAGACATCACTGCTTTAGATTAGGGCTTCTGTAGGGCTTCTCTCCAGTGTGGATCATGATATGTTTCTTCAAATTACCTGAAGAAGAGAAGGTTTTACCACAGAAGTCACAGTGGTAGGGCTTCTCTCCAGTGTGGATCCTGCTGTGAGCTGTGAGACTACCAGCCCGGCTAAAGGTTTTACCACAGAGGTCACAGCTGTAGGGCTTCTCTCCAGTGTGGATCCTGCTGTGAGCTGTGAGACTACCAGCCCGGCTAAAGGTTTTACCACAGAGGTCACAGCTGTAGGGCTTCTCTCCAGTGTGGATCCTGCTGTGAGCTGTGATACTATCAGCCTGGCTAAAGGTTTTACCACAGAGGTCACAGCTGTAGGGCTTCTCTCTAGTGTGGATCCTGCTGTGAGCTTTAAAACTACCAGCCTGGCTAAAGGTTTTACCACAGAGGTCACAGCTGTAGGGCTTCTCTCCAGTGTGGATCCTGCTGTGAAGAGAGAGACTAGATGCATGGCTAAAGGTTTTACCACAGAGGTCACAGCTGTAGGGCTTCTCTCCAGTGTGGATCCTGCTGTGAACTTTGAGACCGCTAGGATGGCTAAAGGTTTTACCACAGAGATCACAGCTGTAGGGCTTCTCTCCAGTGTGGATCCTGCTGTGAAGAGTGAGAATAGATGCCCGGCTAAAGGTTTTACCACAGAGGTCACAGCTGTAGGGCTTCTCTCCAGTGTGGATCCTACTGTGAAGTTTCAGAGTGTTAGCACAGCTTAAGGTTTTACCACAGAGATCACAGCTGTAGGGCTTCTCTCCAGTGTGGATCCTGCTGTGAACTTTGAGACCGCCAGCCTGGCTAAAGGTTTTACCACAGAGGTCACAGCTGTAGGGCTTCTCTCCAGTGTGGATCCTGCTGTGAACTTTGAGACCGCTAGGATGGCTAAAGGTTTTACCACAGAGATCACAGCTGTAGGGCTTCTCTCCAGTGTGGATCCTGCTGTGAAGAGTGAGAATAGATGCCCGGCTAAAGGTTTTACCACAGAGGTCACAGCTGTAGGGCTTCTTTCCAGTGTGGATCTTCATGTGCTTCTTGAGGTTACTGGATGGAGAAAAGCTCTTCCCACAGGTGTCAGAGTGATGTGTCTCCATATCGCTGGACCTTCTTTATTCTCTTTCTAGTCTCTCTGGATCCTGCTTTGGATCTAGTCTCTAGAAGCTTGTTTCTCTTCCGTTACTGCTCCTTCTGGTTGATCCTCTCTTTGGGAACAGATGTCTCTTGTTGAGTCTCTCTCTGTTGTCTCTCTAGTTCAGTCTGTCTGGAATCTTCTTCTCTGTGTAGTCTCCACCCACAATCAGGTATGGTTAGCCAATGAGGGATCTGGAAAAACATCTCCAAGTTAATGAGAACTCAATGTTACAAAATTACATATCAATGAAATATTTTGCCTGTCTTGATGGCCACTCTGCATATGTAATGGTGATCATTTGGTGAGAGGGGTTTATTGCTCAGCTTTATTTTGTCCAGAGAAACATGTAACACTGTGATATAAATTTAAAATCTGGCATATAACTATTCTTGAGAATTGATTTTATAGGATCAGTTACTACAATATGCAGTTGATGCAAATTAACAATAAACTTTTGTTTAAGATTTTAGATTGGATTAGCAAAGTTTACAATCCAGTAGCAATGCTCTGCTGAATGCTCTTATTGTTCTTGTTTGGTTTCTCACGATGTATGTTTCATAATGTCAACCCACAATGTTTGTGGACTATCACTTTGTTATGAACAGTGATCGATGCTCTTTTGTAAAACTCTCTCTAAGCAGAAGTCGGTTAGGAAACAAGCTTCTGCTAAATGAACACATGTAAATGTCTCGATTGCGTGTCGTTTTCTATGTAAAAACGGAGATTTGCAACCCAGAAAATGTCCTGGAGGTTTCTGAGAGGTAAAGAAAAGTTGAGAAAACTAGACCATGTACCTTGAGAGACAAAACATGTGCTTGACTCACCTATTATTCTGTTGCTCTTTATTTTCATCATTAGAACGTATTCAGCCGAAAAACGATGTTCACGTTGTTTAGACTTTAAACGCGCATCTCGGTTCTGGTTGTATTGTTATTCCTCGTTCGGCTCCGAACATGGATGTACTAAAGAATGAAAACCAGGGGCCCGTTCTTCTTACGTCGCTAACTCCGTTTTGTTGACGATTTGTCATGATCTTGGATCGTTTGGTTCTCCGAAGCTCATCCTAGACTTGTCGTCATAGCGAGCAACCTCTTGCGGAAGGTGGGAGATGAATTCGCAGAGCTTTTCAAATTAATCGGGTATTGCGGGATAAAGTGTAATTGTTCAGAGATACCGTTTTTTTCAGATTTTTTCTTTGTGGCTGTTATAAATAGACAAACACATCATTTAACAGTGGTTTTTAAAAGGGAGGGAAAATAAGTGGCTTTTAAAAATAAAGACAGTATGAATTAAAGGCTACCATTTTGTAGAATATTCTTGTATTTCACTTTTACTTTAATTTCTCTGCTACTTTTTGCCAGCCCACTCTCCTGGCATTTGCAGACTTTGAGGTGTTCCCTGTCGTTTTAAACAACGACTCAAGTTCGGCATAACCTTCCATTAAAAGCTCTTGTTCTGATTGGGAGAAAAGGTGGGCACGTTCTTTGGCCATGCTGAACAGCCAATAGCAGCGTTGCTGATCAATGTTTCAACTATCGATACATATCCCCTTTTAAACCAACAAATAACTAAATCCAGTGATACTAATCATACACAACAGGTTTGTTCGAAGAACCCAGTTAGCCGGATCATGGTTAAGATGAAATCATCTTGGATGTGTCATTTGATCTCGGATGTATTGAAGAACGAGCCCCCGGTCAAGCCGCGCTTGCTCAGTTATCCTGGATTTCTTTATTCTACTTTTGTGCAATACCCCTCTGGATGAACAAATGCACTTTCGGTACTTTCGAATGTCAGCGGGCCGATTTGACGAGCCTCCTCGCCGTATACAGCCTGGCGGGTGGAGAAAAGTGGTGGCCGATGATTCGAACTTCACGAAGGTGTACCGAGGCACACTGTGATAATAAACTGTGAACTATGCATGGCATGTAAACTGTGTTGTGCTGTTTGTGTTGAAAATAAATATCCAAACTACTGTTTGAAAACAAACTTCTGTGTTTTATTCTTATGTATTATGTAATACAAAAAGTATAATAAAAAGATCACAGCACTAAAACAATACAACACAAAATATGCATTGTAGTATGTATAAAATGTAATATAAAAAGTAAAATCACGGCAAAAAGTGCACTCAAACGATACAACACACGTATCTAAACTATTTACTAACCACGTCACGTTCTGAGCGGACCAATCACAGCGCTTGCGACGCAGACAACGTGACGCGTAGGTTTTTTGGGAGGTGCGCGGAGGGGCAATGTGGGAGGGTCTGCGTTGTCTGCGGAGCAATGCGGGCGACGCGTCGCGGGAGCATAAAACGCTTTACTGGAGAATTGGGACAACCTGCACACTTGCACCCTTCAGCGAGAACGCGCAATTGAGGGGCGGGCCCCAGACCTCCTCTTCCTGTCAGAGTTAGATCCAGACCTCCTCTTCCTGTCAGAGGGGAAACTTCTCCATGTTTATCCGCCCAGAGCCCCGCAGAGCCCCGCAGAGAGGAGACCTGGCACCCGGGCTAAATAAGCTGACAGGATCGGGGAAGACAGCCGCTGTTTGCCAGCTGAGGAACAACCAGACCTGCCGGATGACAGAGGACATTTTGTGGACTATTTGTGGAGACATCAAGCGGGGGAACAGCTCATCTTCACCGGCTGACAGCTGGACTCTGTGACGGTCAGAGGAGCTAACTAGCTACCGTTAGCCTGCTAATTAGATGTAGAGACTATATGTTCTGGATTTAGACTGTGTTATCTAGTGATATTGTCTGTTCAGTTTTAGGTTTGAGGGTTGAGACTTCAACACAAGTCTAATGAAGCTACTGTGATGATATCTTGATGATATCTTGATGATATCTTGATGATATCTTGATGATATCTTGATGATATATTGATGAAATCTTGATGATATCTTGACAGTTTGCTCTCGTCACTCCTGCTGTAGTTGTTTAGCCGCTAGCCAGCTAAGTTAGACCCGCTGTGGTTAAGCAGCTGTCTCCGTGGCAGAAGAACTGGGCAGCAGACCCCCCTGACAGCCCTTCTGACAGCCCCCTGACAGACCCTCTGACAGCCCCTTGACAGCCCCCTGACAGCCCCCTGACTGAAGGAAAGCTGTAAGGAGGTCGGAAGGACCGAGACCCCCGGGTCTCCGTGGAGGAACCGGCTTCAGCTCAGCAACAGACCCTGAAGTTTGACTATTGATCCGGACAGCGAACCGGACAGAGACCTCATGAATGGAAATCGGAACTACAGGTAAGTGGACAAAAACAGCGGGGAAACAAGAGTTAAACACCTGCGGAATGATCCAGGTATTGGAATGACAGTCTTTACTCAGGCTAAACGAATGTGATCAGTGGCTGAAGTGGGAAGGCACCATGAATCATAGCTGACCCACAAGCTGCTCAGGTGGGTGTCAGCAGCCCCCCTCTCACGCTCAGGTGGGTGTCAGCAGCCCCCCTCTCACGCTCAGGTGGGTGTCAGCAGCCCCCCTCTCACGCTCAGGTGTGTGTCAGCAGCCCCCCTCTCGTGCTCAGGTGGGTGTCAGCAGCCCCCCTCTCACGCTCAGGTGTGTGTCAGCAGCCCCCCTCTCACGCTCAGGTGTGTGTCAGCAGCCCCCCTCTCGTGCTCAGGTGGGTGTCAGCAGCCCCCCTCTCACGCTCAGGTGTGTGTCAGCAGCCCCCCTCTCGTGCTCAGGTGGGTGTCAGCAGCCCCCCTCTCACGCTCAGGTGTGTGTCAGCAGCCCCCCTCTCGTGCTCAGGTGGGTGTCAGCAGCCCCCCTCTCACGCTCAGGTGGGTGTCAGCAGCCCCCCTCTCACGCTCAGGTGTGTCTGACAGATACCGGTGAAGCTTTGTTTAACCGTAACCAGGGAGTTGTTCTCTATTGTGCTGGACTGCTCAAACGGTGTCATTGAATTTCTCCTCCTATTCACCATGTGTCAGATCATGGTTCATTTGAACAGACGGTTCTGAGTTAGATTACTGTGAGTCAGTGGTGAGCCAGCTACTGTTTCCCCTGTTAAGATGGCTCATCACTAGGCCAGGGTACTGTACATGAATTTAGTCAGCTCATAATTAAATGACCACGGTGGTGTGACAGGTATATCCCTTCATATGTGGTCAGTGTTGGTGTGTTGGGCAGATGACAGGGGCATGAAGGAACATGAGTGATGGGCAGCCTTCAGCAGAAGTTAACAAACAAACAACCACCAAACTCAGAGGTTGTTTCCACAGTAACAGTGACAGTTAGGCGTTAGTGTTGGTAAGGGAATCCTCCACCTGGTGCTGTGGTATGAACAGGTGGACATGTGATACAGCCTCCTTCCACATCCAGTCCCTCTCCTCTCCTCCCCCTGTTCTTCTCCCTCCTCTTCTCCTCCTCTCCTCCTCTTCTTCTCCTCCTCCTCTCCTCTCCTTCTCCTCCTCCTCTCCTCTCCTTCTCCTCCTCCTCTCCTCTTCTTCTCCTCCTCTCCTTCTCCTCCTCTCCTCCTCTTCTTCTCCTCCTCCTCTTCTCCTCCTCCTCCTCCTCTCCTCTCCTCTCCTTCTCCTCCTCCTCTCCTCCTCTTCTCCTCCTCCTCCTCCTCTCCTCTTCTTCTCCTCCTCCTCTCCTCTTCTTCTCCTCCTCCTCCTCCTCTCCTCTCCTCTCCTTCTCCTCCTCCTCTCCTCTTCTTCTCCTCCTCTCCTCCTCTCCTTCTCCTCTTCTTCTCCTCCTCCTCCTCCTCTCCTCTCCTCTCCTCTCCTTCTCCTCCTCTCCTCCTCTTCTTCTCCTCCTCCTCTCCTCCTCTTCTCCTCCTCCTCCTCCTCTCCTCTCCTCTCCTTCTCCTCCTCCTCTCCTCTTCTTCTCCTCCTCTTCTCCCCAGACCTCATGTTCTGGCTCTCCCCCAGGTGTGGTGCTTCACAGGGGATGAACACACACAAGGGGTTTTCCATCAGCAACTAACAGTTAACCGACAGATCAGTAGGATAGTGTGTGTGTGTGTGTGTGTCATCACAAAAATGTGTGATATGAAGTGAGATGGGACATTTTGTCAACCAAAATTAGTCATCTTATTCTATGATTTAAATCACATATACATGTATGTTTCGAAGTATAGTTTCTCAGGTTAATCATTATTAGGCCCAAACCATTCCTGTACCTGAACTTATTAACAAGTGGCAATACACCTAAAGTGGCTGTTAGAGGCTGTCAGGTATCCTGGAGGTCTGTAGAGGCTGTTAGAGGCTGTTAGAGGCTGTTAGAGGCTGTTAGAGGCTGTTCGAGGCTGTCAGGTATCCTGGAGGGCTGTAGAGGCTGTCAGGTATCCTGGAGGGCTGTAGAGGCTGTTAGAGGCTACACAGCCCCTCTCCCTGCCTCTGTGTGGACCAGCCTGCATGGTGCTACATGTTGGTCAGTCTGTTGGTCAGTCTGTTGGTCAGTCTGTTGGTCAGTCTGTTAACACACACTAACTTGGTTACTAACAGCTGACAGGTGATTACCAGCAGCAGTAGAGGGAATATCCCACTGCTTATGAGTCACTGTGTGATTCACAACAGCCCGGGTGGAGAGTCCCAGCTACGCTCACACACACAGAGAGCCCCTTATACACACCTCTGTCAGATGGGGATTCCTGGTGTGTGTGTGGTTGGGGGAGGGGGGGGGGGGTGCAGTGTAGTTTCAGTTAAAAGAGATTATATTCTGTCTACTGAGCTGAACTCCTAATATATCCAGAACACAATAGACCTCGACGGCCGCCTCTCATCTCACTCCTGCTCTCTCTTTCAGTTTTCCCGCTCCTTCTTGATTCGTCTCCCTGGAGATGGATTGTGTGAGCTGGCTCCGCCTCCCAGAGGCAGGCATCTGATTGGTGCAGGTTTCTATGGGGAGTGCAGCCAGCAGCAGGGCTCATTGTATCTGATGGAGTTACCGTTGGTGTGTTTGTATGGCCAGAGACACACAGACCCTCTAAGCTCTTTGATTGGTCGAAGCAGCCTCCTGGCTAAGCCTGTCCTGCTTGTGTTCTGGGACACATTCCACAACCTCATGCACACACACACACACAGCCACACACAGCCACACACACACACAGCCACACATGCACCCCCCCCCCACACACACACACACACACACACACACAGCCACACATGCACCCCCCCCACACACACACACACACACACACACACACACACAGTGGAGGGATGCTGGTGATCTTCACACATGCAGCTTAACTTGTGAGCTGCTGTTTGAGGGCGCAGTCTGTGACCTCTGCAGGAATGCTCTTTTTCCACTGTCCAACTGTTGATGAAAGCAGCCATGTTTGTGAGTGTAGAGCCAAGCTAGCAGCACAGCTAGCAGCACAGTTAGCAGCACAGTTAGCAGCACAGCTAGCAGCACAGTTAGCAGCACAGCTAGAAGCACAGTTAGCAGCACAGCTAGAAGCACAGCTAGCAGCACAGCTAGCAGCACAGCTAGAAGCACAGCTAGCAGCACAGCTAGCAGCACAGCTAGCAGCACAGCTAGCAGCACAGTTAGCAGCACAGCTAGCAGCACAGCTAGCAGCACAGCTAGCAGCACAGCTAGAAGCACACCTAGCAGCACAGCTATGAGCACAGCTAGCAGCACAGCTAGCAGCACAGTTAGCAGCACAGCTAGCAGCACAGCTAGAAGCACAGCTAGCAGCACAGCTAGCAGCACAGCTAGCAGCACAGCTAGCAGCACAGTTAGCAGCACAGCTAGCAGCACAGCTAGCAGCACAGCTAGCAGCACAGCTAGAAGCACAGCTAGCAGCACAGCTATGAGCACAGCTAGCAGCACAGTTAGCAGCACAGCTAGCCTGCCTGCAATCTGCAGAGAGGAGTAGCCATGTTCTCTCCCCTGGGCCTCCAGCCTCTGTCCTGTTCCCTAGCCTCTCTCTCTTAGCCCCCAATCCTCTCCCTGGTCCTCCATCCTCTCTCCTGGTCATCCAGCCTCTCTCCTGGTCATCCAGCCTCTCTCCTGTCCTCCATCCTCTCTCCTGGTCATCCATCCTCTCTCCTGTCCTCCATCCTCTCTCCTGGTCATCCAGCCTCTCTCCTGGTCCTCCAGCCTCTCTCCTGTCCCCCAGCCTTTCCCCTGGTCCTCCAGCCTCTCTCCTGGTCCTCCAGCCTCTCTCCTGTCCCCCAGCCTTTCCCCTGGTCCTCCAGCCTCTCTCCTGTCCTCCAGTCTCTCTCCTGTCCCCCAGCCTTTCCCCTGGTCCTCCAGCCCAGACAGGAAGTGAAATGATCCAGGAGATGAGAGGCTGATAGAGTTGTTCCTCCATCTTTCTGAAACACACCCTTCCTGTAATCATCTGACCATACACACACACACACACTCAGATTACTGCTCTGCAGTCCACCTCTCCTCTTCCTCCCTGTCTGCTGCTCCTCTACCACCTCCTCTTCCTCCCTGTCTGCTGCTCCTCTACCACCTCCTCTTCCTCCCTGTCTGCTGCTCCTCTACCACCTCCTCTTCCTCCCTGTCTGCTTCTCCTCTACCACCTCCTCTTCCTCCCTGTCTGCTTCTCCTCTACCACCTCCTCTTCCTCCCTGTCTGCTGCTCCTCTACCACCTCCTCTTCCTCCCTGTCTGCTGCTCCTCTACCACCTCCTCTTCCTCCCTGTCCGCTCCCACAGTGAGAGAGGAAAGAGGGGCTCAAAGGGGCCCTGTGTAGGTGTTGTGTGTAGGTGTGTGTGTGTGTGTGAAAGAGAGAGAGCCAGTGTTGTCTGGCTCTGTGAAAACTCCTGTCTGTGTCTGTGTCTGTTAGACGTGAAGCTCTGTCTCACAAGTGTCTCTGGGGCCCCCTTGGGTCATTTCCATCACAAAGGTGTGTGGGTGACAAAATGTGTGTGTGTGTGTGTGTGTGTTTGACTATGTGTGTGTTTGACTGTGTGTGTGTTTGACTGTGTGTGTGTTTGACTGTGTGTGTGTGTGTGTGACTGTCAGGGAAACAAACCGTGCTTGGAATTCCAGTGTCCCCTGACTCCTCTTCTGCTCTGATTGTGACCCTTCAAAGCCTACACACTCAACCCCCACTCACCCCCCTCCCAGCCCCCTCCCAGGCAGTAGAGACCGGAGGCAGTAGAGACCAGAGGCAGTAGAGACCAGAGGCAGTAGAGACCAGAGGCAGTAGAGACCAGAGGCAGTAGAGACCAGAGGCAGTAGAGACCAGAGGCAGTAGAGACCAGAGGCAGTAGAGACCAGAGGCAGTAGAGACCAGAGGCAGTAGAGACCAGAGGCAGTAGAGACCAGAGGCAGTAGAGACCAGAGGCAGTAGAGACCAGAGGCAGTAGAGACCAGAGGCAGTAGAGACCAGAGGCAGTAGAGACCAGAGGCAGTAGAGACCAGAGGCAGTAGAGACCAGAGGCAGTAGAGACCAGAGGCAGTAGAGACCAGAGGCAGTAGAGACCAGAGGCAGTAGAGACCAGAGGCAGTAGAGACCAGAGGCAGTAGAGACCAGAGGCAGTAGAGACCAGAGGCAGTAGAGACCAGAGGCAGTAGAGACCAGAGGCAGTAGAGACCAGAGGCAGTAGAGACCAGAGGCAGTAGAGACCAGAGGCAGTAGAGACCAGAGGCAGTAGAGACCAGAGGCAGTAGAGACCAGAGGCAGTAGAGACCAGAGGCAGTAGAGACCAGAGGCAGTAGAGACCAGAGGCAGTAGAGACCAGAGGCAGTAGAGACCAGAGGCAGTAGAGACCAGAGGCAGTAGAGACCAGAGGCAGTAGAGACAGCCAGTTGAAGACTCTGGATTAAAGTGACTCGTGCTAAAGTCTTCTGTATGGGGGTGGTGGTGTAGTTACACTGTAGTATGTATGACGCACCACTGCACACCCACGGCCTCTGTGTTATTACTCTGCTGAATAAGAAACTAACTGTCATGTGGTCTCCCCTTGTCCCTCCTCCCCCCCTCCCTCCCTCCCTCCCCCTGTCCTCCCTCCCGTCCTCCCTGTCATCGACCCCTCTCTTCCCCTCCTCCTCACTCCATGTTCTCTTCCCCTTCTCTCTTTCCCCTCCCCCTCTCCCTCCCCCCTCTCCCTCCCACTCCTCCAGGAGTCGTTGGGGCCCAGGCCCTGTTCTCCGTCCCCAGGCGGCCTGGCTATGGCACCATGGGGAAGCCCATCAAGCTGCTGGCAAACTGCTTCCAGGTGGACATCCCCAAGATGGACGTCTACCTGTACGAGGTGGACATCAAGCCTGAGAAGTGTCCTCGCAGGGTCAACAGGTGACACTAACCCATTGGGCTCCTGTAGAACTGGGCTAGAGGGAGGTTGGGGTAGAGGCTGTGGAGGTTGGGGTAGAGGCTGTAGAGGGTGGGGTAGAGGCTGTAGGGGTGGGGAAGAGGCTGTGGAGGGTGGGGTAGAGGCTGTAAAGGCTTTGGAGGGTGGGGTAGAGGCTGTGGAGGGTGGGGTAGAGGTGTGGAGGGTGGGGTAGAGGCTGTAGAGGCTTTGGAGGGTGGGGTAGAGGTGTGGAGGGTGGCGTAGAGGCTGTGGAGGGTGGGGTAGAGGTGTGGAGGCTGTGGAGGTGAGGCTGACAGGTGTGTGTCTGCAGGGAGGTGGTGGACTCCATGGTTCAGCACTTCAAGGTCACCATCTTTGGGGATCGCAGACCAGTCTACGATGGGAAGAGGAGTCTGTACACAGCCAACCCTCTGCCTGTAGCTCCAGCAGGGGTGAGAACCCCCCCCCCCCCACACACACACACACACACACACACACACACACGCATACATTTGTATAACCCCGCCCCCTCTTTGGTCCCATAGGTGGACCTGGATGTCACTCTGCCGGGAGAGGGGGGGAAGGACCGCCCCTTCAAGGTGACCATCAAGTTTGTGTCCCTGGTGAGCTGGCACCTGCTTCACGAGGTTTTAACAGGTCGCAGTGTTCCTGAGCCCCTGGAACTAGACAAGCCAATCAGCACCAACCCTGTCCACGCTGTGGACGTGGTCCTCAGACACCTGCCCTCCATGAAGTGAGTCACCGCCCTGGTGGCCTGGGGTAGCATAGCCTCCCTCACTTCCCTAGCATAGCCTCCCTCACTTCCCTAGCATAGCCTCCCTCACTTCCTTAGCATAGCCTCCCTCACTTCCCTAGCATAGCCTCCCTCACTTCCCTAGCATAGCCTCCCTTACATCTCTAGCATAGCCTCCCTTACATCTCTAGCATAGCCTCCCTCACTTCCCTAGCATAGCCTCCCTCACTTCCCTAGCATAGCCTCCCTCACTGCCTTAGCATAGCCTCCCTCCCTTCCCTAGCATAGCCTCCCTCACTTCCCTAGCATAGCCTCCCTCACTTCACTAGCATAGCCTCCCTCACTTCCCTAGCATAGCCTCCCTCACTTCCCTAGCATGGCCTCCCTCACTTCCCTAGCATGGCCTCCCTCACAGGTAGGTGACCTCTGACCCCACCATGTGTGTGACCCCCCCAGGTACACCCCTGTGGGCCGTTCCTTCTTCTCCTCCCCAGAGGGCTATGATCACCCCCTGGGTGGGGGCAGGGAGGTCTGGTTTGGCTTCCATCAGTCTGTACGGCCGGCCATGTGGAAGATGATGCTGAACATCGATGGTGAGTCACACAGCTGCTCTGGAAAGATCACATGTTGCACCACATGTGTCTCACTCTACAGAATCAGCTGTTTCTTGTTCGCACTACGGTCCAATCAACTCTTCCTAACTCCACAAGTAATTGTGCTTTCCTGAGGGAGACAGGAAGGAGACAGGATGGAGACAGGAAGGAGACAGGAAGGAGACAGGAATGAGACAGGAAGGAGACAGGAAGCAGAGATGTAATGGACAGTGAGACAGGAAGCAGACTGCGATATGGGAAGTAAACAGGAAGCAGACAGGATGTAGACAGGAAGCAGACAGGAAGTAGACAGGAAGGAGAACATGGTCTCCATGCAGGATCAGGAGCAGTTCTCTGTGTTGTCCTGGTCCAGTGCGGTGTGCTAGCTGTGTTTAGCTGTCTGCTAGCGGTGTTTATCTGTGTGCTAGCTGTGTTTAGCTGTGTGCTAGCTGCATGCTCGCTGTGTTTTATCTGTATGCTAGCTGTGTTTATCTGTGTGCTAGCTGAGTTTCATTTGTATGCTAGCTGTGTGCCAGCTGTGTTTCAGCTGTGTGCTAGCTGTGTTCTATTTGTATGCTAGCTGTGTTCTAGCTGTGTTTCAGCTGTGTGCTAGCTGTGTTTCAGCTGTGTGATCTTTGTGTGCTAGCTGTGTTTCAGCTGTGTGCTAGCTGTGTTTCAGCTGTGTGATCTTTGTGTGCTAGCTGTGTTTCAGCTGAGTGCTAGCTGTGTCTCAGCTGTGTGATCTTTGTGTGCTAGCTGTGTTTCAGCTGTGTGCTAGCTGTGTTTTAGCTGTGTGCTCTCTGTCGCCCCCTAGTGTCGGCCACAGCCTTCTATAAGGCGCAGCCTGTGATCCAGTTCATGTGTGAAGTTCTGGACATCCACAACATAGACGAGCAGCCACGCCCCCTCACTGACTCCCACAGGGTCAAGTTCACCAAGGAGATTAAAGGTAAGCAGAAATGTGTGTGTCCTGTGTGTGTGTGTGCTGTGTGTGTGTCCTGTGTGTGTGTGTGTGTGTCCTGTGTGTCCTTTGTGTGTCCTGACCAGCTTGCTGTGTGTGTGTGTGTGTGTGTGTGGGGGGGTGTGTGGGTGTGTGTGTGGGGGTGTGTGTGTGTGTGTGTGTGTCAGGTCTGAAGGTGGAGGTGACACACTGTGGAACCATGAGGAGGAAATACAGAGTCTGCAATGTGACCCGCCGTCCAGCCAGCCACCAGACGTGAGTCATCCTGCGTGTGTGTGTGTATGTGTGTGTTAGTGTGTGTTTGTTAGTGTGTGTGTGTGTGTGTGTGTGAGTGAGTGAGTGTGAGTAAAGAAAGGGGACAGGATATTCACCAAACCACAGTTTCTGACTCATCATCGTCTTAATGGTCCAGATACCTTAGTCACCACACACACACACACACTCAGTACACACGCACGCACACACACTCCAGCACGCACACACACACACACTCCAGCACACACACACAGCACACACACACTCCAGCACACACACCAGACCCTGTCTCCCTGCTGAACCAAGTTTGTAAACCTGGTTCTCTTGGTTCTGCTCAGGTTCCCTCTCCAGCTGGAGAACGGCCAGACAGTAGAACGCACAGTAGCCCAGTACTTCAGAGAGAAGTACAACCTGCAGCTGAAATACCCCCACCTGCCCTGTCTGCAGGTGGGCCAGGAGCAGAAACACACCTACCTGCCCCTGGAGGTGAGGCACCACACACACACACACACACACACACACACCTACCTGCCCCTGGAGGTGAGGCACCACACACACACACACACACACACACACCTACCTGCCCCTGGAGGTGAGGCACCACACACACACACACACCTACCTGCCCCTGGAGGTGAGGCACCACACACACACACACACACACCTACCTGCCCCTGGAGGTGAGGCACCACACACACACACACACCTACCTGCCCCTGGAGGTGAGACACCACACAGACACACACACACACCTACCTGCCCCTGGAGGTGAGGCACCACACACACACACACACCTACCTGCCCCTGGAGGTGAGGCACCACACACACACACACACACCTACCTGCCCCTGGAGGTGAGGCACCACACACACACACACACCTACCTGCCCCTGGAGGTGAGGCACCACACACACACACACACACACACCTACCTGCCCCTGGAGGTGAGGCACCACACACACACACACACCTACCTGCCCCTGGAGGTGAGGCACCACACACCTACACCTACACACACACCTACCTGCCCCTGGAGGTGAGGCACCACACACACACACACACACACCTACCTGCCCCTGGAGGTGAGGCACCACACACCTACACCTACACACACACCTACCTGCCCCTGGAGGTGAGGCACCACACACACACACACACCTACCTGCCCCTGGAGGTGAGGCACCACACACACACACACACACCTACCTGCCCCTGGAGGTGAGGCACCACACACCTACACCTACACACACACCTACCTGCCCCTGGAGGTGAGGCACCACACACACACACACACCTACCTGCCCCTGGAGGTGAGGCACCACACACACACACACACACCTACCTGCCCCTGGAGGTGAGGCACCACACACCTACACCTACACACACACCTACCTGCCCCTGGAGGTGAGGCACCACACACACACACACCTACCTGCCCCTGGAGGTGAGACCCTGGAGGAACTCTGCTCTTGTCTGACCCACACTCACCTGGTTCTGCTATTTTAACACTGGCCCTCCTGTGTGTGTGTGTGTGTGTGTGTGTGTCTCCCTGCAGGTG
This sequence comes from Protosalanx chinensis, assembly GCA_030340685.1. Classification (NCBI taxonomy): domain Eukaryota; kingdom Metazoa; phylum Chordata; class Actinopteri; order Osmeriformes; family Salangidae; genus Protosalanx; species Protosalanx chinensis. The sequence goes on from CM059322.1 coordinate 411,634, forward strand.
TGTAACATAGTAGCAGGCCAGCGGTGCATCAAGAAGCTGACAGATAATCAGACCTCCACCATGATCAAAGCCACAGCTCGCTCTGCCCCTGACAGACAGGAGGAGATCAGCCGGCTGGTGAGGAGCGCCCCCTAGTGGATAGATGATGGTATTGCTTTTAGATTCAGCCTCTCCATTGTAATGAAGGTATACACACACCAAAACCTCTTCTCCTCTTTCCATTATATGAATGAATCACAGATTAGACAGATTAGGGTTGAATACTAAAATTAGTGCAAGCTGTAGTTGGATAAACACCTGGATAAAGAAACTCCTCTCTTTCCTGCCTCTCTTTCCTCTCCTCTCCCCTCTCTCTCCATTACTCCCACCCACCCCCCCCCCCCCCCCCAGGTGCGTAGTGCCAACTACGATGCAGACCCCTTTGTGCAGGAGTTTCAGTTCCGTGTGCGTGATGAGATGGCCCAGGTGACCGGGCGTGTCCTGCCCCCCCCCATGCTGCAGTACGGAGGGCGGGTGAGCTCTGAACACTTTATGGTACCTGCCTTTAAATCACACCATCTCTACATCTATCTGTGTGTGGAGCAGCGCTCTGTCTGTGTGTCTGTCTGTGTGTGTGTGTATGTGTAGTCTTTCACTGCCTGTGTGTGTGTGTGTGTGTGTGTGTGTGTGTAATGTCTCATTGTGTGTGTGTGTGTGTAGTCTTTCACTGCCTGTGTGTGTGTGTGTGTAATGTCTCATTGTGTGTGTGTGTGTGTAGTCTTTCACTGCCTGTGTGTGTGTGTGTAATGTCTCATTGTGTGTGTGTGTGTGTGTAGTCTTTCACTGCCTGTGTGTCTGTCTGTGTGTAATGTCCATTTGCATGTAGTCTCTCACTGCCTGTGTGTGTAATGTCTTATTGTGTGTATGTGTAGTCTCTCACTGGGTGTGGTGTGTGTGTGTGTTTATGAGTAGTCTCTGTGTGTGTGTGTGTCTTTGTGTGTGTGTATAGTCTCTCTTTGTGTGTGTGCGTGTGTGTGTGAGTATTCTCTCATTGTGTGCATGAGCATCACACTGCATGTGTAGTTTGAGACTGTGTGTGTGTGTGTGTGTGTGTGTGTATATATAAAGTGACTGTAGAGAGTGTGTGTTGTGAGCTGTGCTGATAGGGAGCCACACAGTGCAGCAGTGTCCCTCAGCTGCCACAGGACAAGGAAAGCCACCATACATGACACATACATGACGTCTGTCCAACACCAGCTCGTATGATGTGTTCATACACACTTAGAGTTTGTTAGTTACAGTTTTGGGCTGTTTGCAGTGTGTGTGCATGTGCATGTCTGTGTTAAAGAACAAACATCAAATCTCTCTCTCTTCCTCCATAGTCAGGTGGTTCCACAGTGAACCAGAACGATTCAGAACCAAATCATCCTCAAATCAATCAAAACAAATCAAATCAAAACAATAGAGGTTTTCCTTTTGACTGTCAGTGTCGTCATTGCAAAGGAATATGTCAACATTTAATTAGTTATTTGCTCTGTCCGAGTGGAGATTGCAGAAGTGTGTGAGTGTGTGTTTGTGTTTGTGAGTGTGAGTGTGTGTGTGTGTCAGTGTGTCAGAGAGTCAGACACCAGCAGGTGACCCCTGCTCTGTGCTTGCAGAACCGCACAGTGGCCACGCCCAGTCACGGTGTCTGGGACATGAGGGGGAAGCAGTTCCACACGGGGGTGGAGATCAAGATGTGGGCCATCGCCTGCTTCGCTACACAGAGACAGTGCAGGGAGGAGATACTCAAGTAAGACACACACACAGAGACACACACACACACACCCACAGAGACACACACACACACAGAGACAGTGCAGGGAGGAGATACTCAAGTAAGACACACACACACACACAGAGACACACACACACACAGAGACAGTGCAGGGAGGAGATACTCAAGTAAGACACACACACACACACAGAGACACACACACACACAGAGACAGTGCAGGGAGGAGATACTCAAGTAAGACACACACACACACACAGAGACACACACACACACACCCACAGAGACACACACACACACAGAGACAGTGCAGGGAGGAGATACTCAAGTAAGACACACACACAGAGACACACACACACACACACAGACACACACACACACAGACACACACACACACACAGAGACAGTGCAGAGAGGAGTTTGCTCTAGTTTGTTTTACTCAAGTAAGACACACACGCACACACTCACACACACACTCTCACACAAACACACACACTCACGTACTCACACACACACACACACTCACTCGCACAACAATCGTTATAATGATTTTATTTACTCCTGTGTGTGTGTGTGTGTGTGTGTGTGTGTGTGTGTGTGTGTGTGCGTGCGTACCTGTGTCCTCCACAGAGGTTTCACCGACCAGTTGCGTAAGATCTCCAAGGATGCTGGGATGCCCATCCAGGGCCAGCCCTGCTTCTGTAAGTACGCCCAGGGGGCCGACAGCGTGGAGCCCATGTTCAGACATCTGAAGAACACCTACTCTGGCCTGCAGCTCATCATCGTCATCCTGCCTGGAAAGACCCCCGTCTACGGTACCAACACGTCCTCATCAGTGTGGAGCGTAGAGACAGGCCGCTCAGTGGGACTGTGGTGCCTCTAATGCTGCTTGTGTTCCTCCTGTAGCGGAGGTGAAGCGTGTGGGAGACACTCTTCTGGGCATGGCCACCCAGTGTGTCCAGGTGAAGAACGTGGTGAAGACCTCCCCCCAAACCCTCTCCAACCTCTGCCTGAAGATCAACGTCAAGCTGGGGGGCATCAACAACATCCTGGTTCCTCACCAACGGTAGCTGCCTCTCACACTGTGGCCCTCACACACACAGATCACCACTATGTGGCTGTCCATGTGAGGTGACCTCCTCCACCTCCTCCCTCCACCTCCCACCTCCCCCTCCAGGCCCTCAGTGTTCCAGCAGCCAGTCATCTTCCTGGGAGCTGACGTCACTCACCCCCCTGCTGGAGACGGGAAGAAGCCCTCCATCGCAGCGGTCAGAACATCTTTCTCATCTGGCACCTGGTTACTTACTGAAACGGATATTGAAACTCTTTAATCATGTTCTCATCTCTTCTTCCTCCCTTTCTCCTTCCCTTGTTTTCCTTCTCTCTCTCCCCCCCCCCCCCCCCTCTCCAGGTGGTAGGCAGTATGGACGCCCACCCCAGCAGGTACTGTGCTACAGTCCGGGTCCAGAGGCCCAGGCAGGAGGTCATCCAGGACTTGGCCTCCATGGTGAGAGAGCTGCTGATCCAGTTCTACAAGTCGACCCGCTACAAACCCACCAGGATCATCTTCTACAGGGACGGAGTGTCTGAGGGCCAGTTTAGACAGGTCTGTCCCTGCTGATGGCTCTGTCTTACTCTCTGTCTCTCTCTCTCTCTCTGTCTCTCTCTCTCTCTTTCTCTCTCTGTCTCTCTCTGTCTTACTCTCTCTCTCTCTGTCTCTCTCTCTCTCTTTCTCTCTCTGTCTCTCTCTGTCTTACTCTCTCTCTCTGTCTCTCTCTCTCTGTCTCTCACTGTCTGTCTTACTCTCTCTCTGTCTCTCTCTCTCTCTTTCTCTCTCTGTCTCTCTCTGTCTCTCTCTCTGTCTCTCTCTGTCTCTCTCTCTCTCTGTCTCTCTCTGTCTCTCTCTGTCTTACTCTCTCTCTCTCTCTCTGTCTCTCTCTCTCTGTATCTCTCTCTCTCTGTCTCTCTTTCTCTCTCTCTCTCTCTCTCTCTTTGTCTCTCTGTCTGTCTCGCTCTCTCTCTCTCTCTGTCTCTCTCTCTCTCTCTGTCTCTCTCTCTCTCTCTGTCTTGTTCAGGGTCGTGACCCCACAGTGTTCAGGGTCGTGACCCCACAGTGTTCAGCGTCGTGACCCCACAGTGTTCAGGGTCGTGACCCCACAGTGTTCAGCGTCGTGACCCCACAGTGTTCAGGGTCGTGACCCCACAGTGTTCAGGGTCGTGACCCCACAGTGTTCAGGGTCGTGACCCCACAGTGTTCAGGGTCGTGACCCCACAGTGTTCAGGGTCGTGACCCTGTGGTGTGCTGTCCTGCTGCAGGTGCTGTACTATGAGCTGCTGGCCATCCGAGAGGCCTGTATCAGCCTGGAGAAGGACTACCAGCCTGGGATCACCTACATCGTGGTGCAGAAGAGACACCACACCAGGCTGTTCTGTGCTGACCGCAACGAGAGGGGTCAGCCTGTACACACACACACACACACAGATACACACACACACACACACACACAGAACACACACACACACACACACACAGAAACACACACACAACACACACACACAGATACACACACACACACACACACACGACACACACACACAGAAACACACACACACACACAGAAACACACACACACACACACACACAGAAACACACACACACACACACAGATACACACACACACACACAGAAACACACACACACAGAAACACACACACACACACACACAGATACACACACACACACACACACACACACACACACACACAGAAACACACACACACAGATACACACACACACAGATACACACACACACACACACACAGATACACACACACACACACACACACACAGATACACACACACACACACACACACACAGATACACACGCACACAGAAACACACACACACAGATACACACACACACAGATACACACACACACAGATACACACACACACACACACACACACACACAGATACACACACACACACACGGATACACACACACACACACACACACGTACAGACTCAAAGATGGAGGAGATGGGAGAACTTGTTACTTACCCATAATGCTTTTCTCCCATGCCAGGTTGGACGTAGTGGCAACATTCCAGCAGGCACCACAGTGGACACAGACATCACTCACCCCTACGAGTTGACTTCTACCTCTGTAGTCATGCTGGGATACAGGTACCATGTGTGTGTGTGTGTGTGTGTGCGTGTGTGTGCGTGTGTGTGTGTGTGTGTGTGTAGATGTGCGCACATTGGATGTTGGTGCTTCTCATTTAATTATTTAATTAGGATTTTCTCAATGATAGAGATTATTGTTTACGTAGAGTTTTAGCAGAGAAGCTCCATGTAATCCCTCTCCTCTCCTCCCCTCTCCTCTCCTCCCCTCTCCTCTCCTCCCCTCCCCTCCCCTCTCCTCTCCTCCCCTCCCCTGTCCTCTGCTCCTCTCCCCTCCCCTCTCCTCCCCTCCCCTGTCCTCTGCTCCTCTCCCCTCTCCTCACCTCACCTCCTCCCCTTCCCCTCACCTCACCTCACCTCCCCCCTCTCCTCCCCTCTCCTCCCCTCTCCTCCCCTCCCCTCCCCTCACCTCACCTCCCCCCTCTCCTCCCCCAGGGCACCAGTCGCCCCTCCCACTACCACGTCCTCTGGGATGATAACTGCTTCACAGCTGATGAGTTCCAGCTGCTCACCTACCAGCTGTGCCACACCTATGTCCGCTGCACGCGCTCAGTGTCCATCCCTGCCCCAGCCTACTACGCTCACCTGGTGGCCTTCCGTGCACGCTACCACCTGGTGGACAAGGAGCACGACAGGTGAGGGGGGGGTGGAGGGAGAACACTGAGGTCAAATCCTCCCCCTACAAACTGCACCATCACACATCACACCCTCCCTCAAAAGGAGACTCCTTACATTGAATAACATCTATAACATTCTCTCTCCTCTATTTCCTCTCCCTCTGTCCCTCTACCTCTCTTCCTGTCTCTGTCTCCCTCCCCCTCTCCCTCTCCCTCCCCCTCCCTCTCTCCCTCCCCCTCCCCCCCCCTCCCCCAGTGCGGAGGGCAGCCATGTTTCTGGACAGAGTAATGGCAGAGACCCCCAGGCTCTGGCCAAGGCTGTGCAGATTCACCACGACACTCTGAGGACCATGTACTTCGCCTGAGCAGCCCTCCTCTGCACAAACACACACACACACAATCCTCCTCCTCATACACCACCTACTGTTGACATGCATACACACACACACCACCTTCTACACACGCATACACACACATGTACACACACCCCTCTTCCTCAAACACACATGCTTGGCCTGCCAGTCAAAGATGGTGGACCCTCAACCACCACACCATCCAGTACAACCTGACCAGACACTGTGAGAAGACATGGAGAGGAGGAGGAGGGGAGGAAGAGGAGAGGGGAGGGAGAGAGGAGGAGGAGAGGAGGGAGGAGGAGGAGAGGGGAGGGAGAGAGGAGGGAGAGAGTAGAGAGGAGGGAAAGAGGAGACAGAAGAGAGGAGGGAGGGAGGGAGGAGAGGAGGAAGAGGAGGGAAGGAGGAGGGAGATAGGAGGAGCAGGAGGAAGAGGAGGGGAGAAGAGGAGGAGGAGAAGAGGAGGAGGAGAAGAGGAGGAGAGAAGGGAGAAGACTTGGAAACGCTGCTTCAAAACCCCATAGGAGCTCAGGAGGCACAAATATGCAATATCAGTCAGAACCAGCCAACTGCCACCTCCCAGCCCCCCAACCACCACCTCCCAGCCCCCCAACACCACCTCCCAGCCCCCCAACACCACCTCCCAGCCCCCCAACACCACCTCCCAGCCCCCCCAACACCACCTCCCAGCCCCCCAACACCACCTCCCAGCCCCCCAACACCACCTCCCAGCCCCCCAACACCACCTCCCAGCCCCCAACACCACCTCCCAGCCCCCCAACACCACCTCCCAGCCCCCAACACCACCTCCCAGCCCCCCAACACCACCTCCCAGCCCCCCCCAACACCACCTCCCAGCCCCCCCCAACACCACCTCCCAGCCCCCCAAAACACCACCTCCCAGCCCCCCAAAACACCACCTCCCAGCCCCCCCAAAACACCACCTCCCAGCCCCCCCAAAACACCACCTCCCAGCCCCCCCCAAAACACCACCTCCCAGCCCCCCCAAAACACCACCTCCCAGCCCCCCAACACCACCTCCCAGCCCCCCAACACCACCTCCCAGCCCCCCAACACCACCTCCCAGCCCCCCCAACACACCTCCCAACACCACCTCCCAGCCCCTGGTTGGAGTGACAGTCTGTTCTGGCTGGTTTCTTCCTGGCTCCTGGCTGATGGAGACTCTACCAAGTCATGATGAGTGTCGACTGACCAACGCTTTAGTATGAGAAGGAAAGCTGCTGATGTTAAGGTGGCAGAGAGCGCCACCTGGTGGCTGAAATGTGAACAAGCTCATCGGAATATCTAGACCTGCCTGAAGTCTTCATTCTTAAGGTTTTCTTATATATTTTTTTTTTTTTATTTCTTGTGTTGAATGACCTGCCATGTGCTCTGTGTACCCATGGTATCAGTGTTACCATGGCATCAGTGTTACCATGGCATCAGTGTTACCATGGCATCAGTGTTACCATGGCATCAGTGTTACCATGGCATCCAGTCTGCAATGTTGTGCTGTCCTTAGGGGCTTCAGGAGGGAGAGCAGCTGTAAGGATTGTTGTTCTTTAGCATTCTTCAGTATGTTTGTTAGCACATCCATGCCAGTAATGTTTGTTAGCACATCCATGCCAGTAATGTGAGATGAGCCTGGTGTTCAGGGCTGCTGCCCTCCTGCTGCCCCCCTGCTGCCCCCCTGCTGCCCCCCTGCTGCCCCCCTGCTGCCCCCCTGAGCACCTGAACACCAGGATCCTGTCCTCCAGTGCAATAATGAAGAGGGAGGGAGGGGGGGAGGGAGGGGGGAGGGAAGGGAGGGAGGGGAGGGGAGGGAGGGAGGGAGGGAGGGGAGGGAAGGGAGGGAGGGGGGAAGGGAGGAGGAGGAAAAGACAAGACCACACTTACCAGGAAGAATGCTGCATATTTAAATAATCACAATTTCTGCCTCAGAATGGAGAAGTTATGTTAGGGGAGGCTGGAGGGAGGCTGGAGGGAGGCTGGAGGGAGGCTGGAGGGAGGCTGGAGGGAGGCTGGAGGGAGGCTGGAGGGAGGCTGGAGGGAAGGTGAGAGCATGGAGGGAGGGTGAGAGGAGGCTGGAGGGAGGCTGGAGGGAGGCTGGAGGGAGGCTGGAGGGAGGCTGGAGGGAGGCTGGAGGGAGGCTGGGGGGGAGGCTGGAGGGAGGCTGGAGGGAGGCTGGAGGGAGGCTGGAGGGAGGCTGGAGGGAAGGTGAGAGCATGGAGGGAGGCTGAGAGGAGGCTGAGAGGAGGTATGCCATACGGGGGTCTAATCAGTTGCCTGATCCTGGGAAGGAAGGATGGAAGGGTGGATGTGTTGTGGCTGTCCTCACCACCATCGCTGTGCATGCTGGGAAACAGAGCAGCTCACAGTGTTGCAGCCATCCTGGTCACATGTCTGCAATCTGCACTAAGAGAAGTGTGTGTGTGTGTTACTGACACACCTGGTGCTATTCCCACTGATGATGAAGGGGGGGCGGGGGGGGGGCAGCAAACTGCCTGATCTGTCTATTCAGCTATCTCTCTATCTTCTCTATCTCTCCTCTCTATCACCTCTATCTCTTCCCTCCATCTCCTCTATCTCTCCTCTATCTCATCTCTATCTCATCTATCTCTCCTCTATCTCTCCTCTGTCCCTCCTATCTCTCCTCTCTCTCTCATCTCTATCTCATCTATCTCTCCTCTGTCCCTCCTATCTCTCCTCTCTCTCATCTCTATCTCCTCTATCTCTCCTCTTAGGGAGGATAAGAGTGTCCTTGTTCAGAGTTCTGTGAGTGTGTGATGGATGTGATATGCCAGTAAGCCTGTGTTGGAGCTGTGTTGTGCTGTGTTGGAGCTGTGTTGGAGCTGTGTTGGAGCTGTGGATGCCAGAGGACCCTGCCTGCTGTCCTGTGTGGCTCCCTAAGCACACACACCAACACACTTCAGCCTTGACCATTCTCACTAGTGTCCTAAAGCCTTTTTAAAAGCCAGATTGGAAGTATATTTGTAATTATATTTAATATTATGTAATGCACACCACTTATTTTTGCTAACAGAATTATGACAAATAGTAGTGTAGATATTAATCCTAAGTAATATCATAAAGTAATGGTTATGAATGGTTTTAGTGTTGCAATAGACTGTTGACGTGTTCCCATGACGATGGGCAGTGGAGTTATGGACCAGCAGCATGACAGGTCTGGATGTCAGCTGATCACAAATGAAGAAGAGAAAGAATGTTGGAGTGCAGGGAGAGAGAGTGTGTGTGTGTGTGTGTTAGTGTTGGGTGAGGGGAGAGTGTATGTGTGGTGTGTGTGTGTGTGTGTTAGTGTATGGTGAGGGTAGGGAGGTGTTGGTGGAGGTGGTTCCACCTGGTCCAGGTGTGTATGGGGTAAAGTAGATGGTACGAGTATGTTGAACCTGGTTCTGAGTGTCTGGCTGTCTTGGGGTTAGTGGAACACATGTTTACATTTAGCAGATGTGTTTGCCTCGCTAACAAAGACCCAGATGTCACAGTGTCAGTTGGCTCATGGCCAAGTCCTCATCTTGAGCCTAGCTTCTCACAGGAGAGGAAAGGCTGATCATGTTTACTAGAATCTCAACCGCTATCCCGGGTTCTAGATGGTTCTAGATCGTTCTAGATGGTTCTACATGGTTCTAGATAGTTCTAGATGGTTCTACATGGTTCTAGATAGTTCTAGATGGTTCTACATGGTTCTAGATAGTTCTAGATGGTTCTACATGGTTCTAGATAGTTCTAGATGGTTCTACGTGGTTCTAGATGGTTCTACATGGTTCTAGATGGTTCTGGTGGAAGGTTCCGGGTCGAGAGGCGGTTCCCTCGGGCAGAAAGTGCCTTTTTTTCTTGGTGCTGAATAAGTCCAGCGTCAAATCAAACCAGTCAGACTGTTTGTAGATCTGTTGGTTCCCCTTTACAGCAACAGAGGATTTTACACACCCCACGCACTTTCACTGACAGCAAGAAGAGATGGAAACACAACTCACACTCAAACACAACTCACACTCAAACACAACTCACACTCAAACACAACTCACACTCAAACACAACTCACACTCAAACGCACTCAAACACAACTCACACTCAAACACAACTCGCACTCAAACACAACTCACACTCAAACACAACTCACACTCAAATGCAACTCACACTCAAACACGACTCACACTCAAACGCAACTCACACTCAAACACACTCAGACACACTCAGACACACTCAAACACAACTCACACTCAAACACACTCAAACACAACTCACACTCAGACACACTCAGACACACTCAGACACACTCAGACACACTCAGACACAACTCACACTCAAACACAACTCACACTCAGACACACTCAGACACACTCAGACACAACTCGCACTCAAACACACTCAAACACAACTCACACTCAAACACACTCAAACACAACTCACACTCAAACACACTCAAACACACTCAGACACACTCACACACTCAGACACACTCAGACACACTCAAACACAACTCACACTCAAATGCAACTCACACTCAAACACGACTCACACTCAAACGCAACTCACACTCAAACACACTCAGACACACTCAGACACACTCAGACACACTCAGACACACTCAGACACACTCAGACACACTCAGACACACTCAGACACACTCAGACACACTCAGACACACTCAGACACACTCAAACACACTCAGACACACTCAGACACACTCACACACACTCAGACACACTCAAACACGACTCACACTCAAACGCAACTCACACTCAAACACACTCAGACACACTCAGACACACTCAGACACACTCAGACACACTCAGACACACTCAGACACACTCAGACACACTCAGACACACTCAGAAACAGACTCTATGCCAAGGATGCTTGTGGGTTTACTTCCTGGCTGCAGGCCAGCAAACACCTTAGTAGGGGCGGAGCCTGCTGAAGGGGGAGGGGCCTCTGGAGGATGGACCCAGAACAGCACTTTATAGACAGACTGCAGACTGCAGCCAGCTCAGTCAGACAGCAGAGGGTCGCCCCCCTGGGCTGCTGCCACCCCCCCCCCCCCCCCCCTGCTCCCTCAGAGCCCCTGGTTACTGGTCTCCTTGGTGACAGGGGGCAGCTGGCTGGGTGGGTGGAGCTAGCGTGTGTGTCTGAGGCCCCCATCAGCAGGTTAGCCCCGCCCCCCTGGGGCTGTTCCAGCAGTCAGACCACTGTGATGGAAGGAGGGGGGGGGGGGGGGGGGGGGCGCTGCATGCTGGGGCTGTATGGTGCAAGCTGATAGGCTGTGGTGGTCATGGTTACGTGGGGGGGTGGGGGGGGGGGGACAGGTCCTGTACCTTGCTATGCTGCAGATGTTGTTCCACAGGTGAGGAGCTGTGTTTCATTATTAGGGTGTAAAGCTCAAGCGATGCCTGACTACATTATTCCTATAACCTATATTAGAGACAGAAGTATAACTAAGATATTCTCTTTTTCTCCTTCCCACTTCGAAAGTTGTTCTTCATTGAGCCGACTTTTACATTTTGTCCTATTTAAATGTGTTGTTCCTTTTAATATATATATGAAATATAAATGCGAAATATTTTATGGTTTATTTATTGAGTGCGTACAAGCGGCTGGAGTTACCACAGAATCTGGCAAGATGCTGTGGGCGGAGTCAGACAGCTGATGGTTTAGCCCCTCCCCCTATCTGTGCTGGGGGTGAAGCCAGACAGCTGAGGTTTTGGCCCCTCCCCTTTTGTGGTGGGGGTGGAGCCAGAGAGTTTAGGGTTTGGCCCCTCCCCCTCCCTTTTGCTTGGGGCGGAGCCAGAGAGCTGAGGGTTTGGCCCCTCCCCCTCCCTGTTGCTGCCTTATTCTACTCACAACAGAAGCACAATAACACGATGGGGGGCGGGGCTAGGCAGACCCTTGAGGTCCAGCCATCTGATTGGTGGACGTAAAAGGGTGCAGCCTCTATCCCTAGTAGAGCCCCATGAGTGAAGAGGCCATCCCAGCCTCTAAAGAAGGAGGTCGTGTCTCACATCCCAGAGGAACTAGCCTCAGCCTTTAACTGTGTCCCTGCATCCCAGAAGCCCTGGAGCTGTGAGGGACCAGCATGCTTCACTGCTGACCACTTCTAACAGAGCTGCAGCATCATGTGACAGGAGGCCCCGCCCCCACACACTGACATTACACACTGACACGAAGAAGTATAGAGTCATAATAATAACATGTCTGGGTGTCACAGCTGGGTGTCACAGGTCACAGCTGGGTGTCACAGGTCACAGCTGGGTGTCACAGCTGGGTGTCACTGCTGGGGGTCACAGGTCACAGCTGGGTGTCACAGGTCACAGCTGGGTGTCACTGCTGGGGGTCACAGGTCACAGCTGGGTGTCACAGGTCACAGCTGGGTGTCACAGCTGGGTGTCACAGGTCACAGCTGGGTGTCACAGGTCACAGCTGGGTGTCACAGGTCACAGGTCACAGCTGGGTGTCACTGCTGGGGGTCACAGGTCACAGCTGGGTGTCACAGCTGGGTGTGTGTGAGGGTACATGTGTGTGTGTGTGTGGCCCCTGTGTTTGTGAGGGTACAGATGTGTGTGGCCCCTGTGTGTGTGTGTGTGTGAGGGTACAGGTGTGTGTGGCCCCTGTGTTTGTGAGGGTACAGATGTGTGTGGCCCCTGTGTGTGTGTGTGTGAGGGTACAGGTGTGTGTGTGTGTGTGTGTGTGGCCCCTGTGTGTGTGAGGGTACAGGTGTGTGTGGCCCCTGTGTGTGTGTGTGAGGGTACATGTGTGTGTGGCCCCTGTGTGTGTTTGGCCCCTGTGTGTGTGAGGGTACAGGTGTGTGTGGCCCCTGTGTGTGTGAGGGTACAGGTGTGTGTGGCCCCTGTGTGTGTGAGGGTACAGGTGTGTGTGGCCCCTGTGTGTGTGAGGGTACAGGTGTGTGTGGCCCCTGTGTGTGTGAGGGTACAGGTGTGTGTGGCCCCTGTGTGTGTTTGGCCCCTGTGTGTGTGAGGGTACAGGTGTGTGTGGCCCCTGTGTGTGTGAGGGTACAGGTGTGTGTGGCCCCTGTGTGTGTGAGGGTACAGGTGTGTGTGGCCCCTGTGTGTGTGAGGGTACAGGTGTGTGTGGCCCCTGTGTGTGTGAGGGTACAGGTGTGTTTCTTTGTAAACCAGCTGCTCTATGGACGCGCAAATACGGCTAGTTTTCATTCATTTGCATTCCAGTTAGGATAACGAACCAAATATTGCAGAAAGAGATTATCTGATGCTATCCCCCCCCTACCCCCCACCCCTTTGTACACCGTGATATGACACAATGAGAATGTTGGACTCGACATTTCTTTATAGTACATTTCCACTGTGCAGCTTCCAGTGGTTTAGCTGTTGTGCAGCTTCCAGTGGTGTTAGAGCAGGTGAGCTCTTGAGCCCCTCCTACTGGAGCACCACCTGACCTGCAGTGGTGTTAGAGCAGGTGAGCTCCTGAGCCCCTCCTACTGGAGCACCACCTGACCTGCCGCCCGTGTCACCCCAAACCCTCTGGGTGTGTCACATACCATTCTTATTTTCAGTTTTAAATGTATATCTCTGTTTTATAACTTTATTTTAGGTTAACGGCCTTAGTGTTGCTTTGCTTCAGTTTGAAGTGTATATTTCACTAATACTTGCAATAAAAAGCATTGCTTTACTCTGACTCTTGGTGTATTTATTAAAGGGAAACCTTGGTTCAGGCGTCTTAATTCATCACACTGTCAGACTGGCTGGATTACTACACATCTGTCAACCTGCTAATGGCACTTTGTAAACAAATTCCACCACTCAATGTCAAGATCAGTGATGATGTCATAGTGGCTGCCTGGATCAGTGATGATGTCATAGTGGCTGCCTGGATCAGTGATGATGTCATAGTAGCTACTGGGATCAGTGATGATGTCACAGTGGCTGCTTGGATCAGTGATGATGTCACAGTGGCTGCCTGGATCAGTGATGATGTCACAGTGGCTGCCTGGATCAGTGATGATGTCACAGTGGCTGCCTGGAGCAGTGATGATGTCACAGTGGCTGGCTGGATACGAGCAGTGATGACATCACAGTGGCTGCCTGGATCAGTGATGATGTCACAGACGTTGCCTGGATACGCACTTGGAGAGGTGGTTGGTGTCGCATAACTGCTTTATTAACTTTCCGCCGGTGAGTAACAAAATATTAAATATTCATGTTTGATAATGGAGTTTTAGATAATGAGCTTTTGTAAACTTATTATGAATTAATCATATGGGAAATTGGTGTGGGATTGGGAGCCTATTAATACTAAAAGCAAATTAAGTATTCATCTCACTGACGCGCTCCAGTGCAGTGAGTGTGCAGGAGACTTTGTTAACAACTTCCCAGCTCCTACCGGATGTGGATCCCTCTGTTCTTAATCGCAGTGCAGGTTTGGTGTGTTGCCTGAAGGCTGTGATGTTACACTTCCTCCTGTCAGGGTTCGAGTGGCGAGGCAGTCGCCTACATCAAGCTCTGCATTTACATTTCCACCCTCGAACTGAATTAATGAATCGTAAAATGATCTAAATGAAAATGGAAATGTTTGTGATACAGAAGTGAACTGAACCAAATCATGCTGAGGGGGAACAGGGATCAAATTGAATTCCCTAAAAATCCAATTTTCTGGCACATTTTCCGTCCCCAAATCAAAGACAGAAAGATCTGACAATTAATGAAGGAACATGAGAGAGGAAGAGAGCAGCATGACTTCAGGGTCAGGGGCAGATATTCACCCAGCTCAGTGGTAGAACATGGGGATGAGGTACAGCTCAGTGGTAGAACATGGGATGAGGTACAGCTCAGTGGTAGAACATGGGGATGAGGTACAGCTCAGTGGTAGAACATGGGGATGAGGTACAGCTCAGTGGTAGAACATGGGGATGAGGTACAGCTCAGTGGTAGAACATGGGGATGAGGTACAGCTCAGTGGTAGAACATGGGGATGAGGTACAGCTCAGTGGTAGAACATGGGGATGAGGTACAGCTCAGTGGTAGAACATGGGGATGAGGTACAGCTCAGTGGATAGAACATGGGGATGAGGTACAGCTCAGTGGTAGAACATGGGGATGAGGTACAGCTCAGTGGTAGAACATGGGGATGAGGTACAGCTCAGTGGTAGAACATGGGGATGAGGTACAGCTCAGTGGTAGAACATGGGGATGAGGTACAGCTCAGTGGTAGAACATGGGGATGAGGTACAGCTCAGTGGTAGAACATGGGGATGAGGTACAGCTCAGTGGTAGAACATGGGGATGAGGTACAGCTCAGTGGTAGAACATGGGGATGAGGTACAGCTCAGTGGTAGAACATGGGGATGAGGTACAGCTCAGTGGTAGAACATGGGGATGAGGTACAGCTCAGTGGTAGAACATGGGGATGAGGATGAGGTACAGCTCAGTGTAGAACATGGGGATGAGGTACAGCTCAGTGGTAGAACATGGGGATGAGGTACAGCTCAGTGGTAGAACATGGGGATGAGGTACAGCTCAGTGGTAGAACATGGGGATGAGGTACAGCTCAGTGGTAGAACATGGGGATGAGGTACAGCTCAGTGGTAGAACATGGGGATGAGGTACAGCTCAGTGGTAGAACATGGGGATGAGGTACAGCTCAGTGGTAGAACATGGGGATGAGGTACAGCTCAGTGGTAGAACATGGGGATGAGGTACAGCTCAGTGGTAGAACATGGGGATGAGGTACAGCTCAGTGGTTAGAACATGGGGATGAGGTACAGCTCAGTGGTAGAACATGGGGATGAGGTACAGCTCAGTGATAGAACATGGGGATGAGGTACAGCTCAGTGGTAGAACATGGGGATGAGGTACAGCTCAGTGGTGGAACATTTGCCTGATCAAGAGATGACCAATAATCCTCCCCTGATTATTTTTAGAGCTTCAACTTTAATGACACAACAAGCTGCCTATGAGTTGTTTATTAAAAACAACATCGAAAACAAAATACAATAACAATAACTAAGAACAGAATCAGAATGTGTTTTTATTCGCCATTTATGTTCCACAAACACTGAATTTAATGTTGCAGCATGGAGCTAACAATAACATACACATTACTTAAATAAGGTAGGTAATAACTATACATGTATAGGAATATATAATATCTATAAAAAGTGTTTGAGTGTGAATGGATATACATTACAGGAGGCAGTAGGTACACAGTAGTTGCAATCGGATCAACAGTGATCAGATGTCAAAGATGTGGGTTTATACAGGGACAGGATATATAAAAATACAGAAATTCAAAATGTTGGCCAGTAAACAGAGACCAAAAGAAGAAAGTCACTGTCCAGAAGTCTTCATCATCCAGTAGGTCTCCTCACTTGCTGTTCACTGGACAGGAAGCTCCTCCACACAGGCTCCGCCCACTTCCTGTGCTGCCTGGGGAGGTGGGCGGGGCTACAGGTCCTCCTCCAGATGGTCCCTGCAGTCTCTGTCCTCTGCGGAGCGTCTGCCTGCGTCTCCTAAACACAGATTACCCTCATCATCTAGCACTAACCACGGCTACTGTGTTGCTAGTGTGTGTACATACATGTTTGTATGTTTTAACTGTACCTGTGTGTTTATGTGTGCGTATACGTGTGTGTACATGTGTGTGTGTACATGTGTGTGTGTACATGTGTGTGTGTGTACCTCCACAGCAGGAAGGTCAGTACCCCTCCGAGGACAAGCAGCAGCAGCAGCAGCAGACACGCCCACACAGACGCCCCTCCCTCACTCTGACAGGGTTCTGATCACACACAGCACAATCACAGTTAACTACAGGTGTGCAGGTCAACAGGTGTGCAGGTCTACAGGTGTGCAGGTCTACAGGTGTGCAGGTCAACAGGTGTGCAGGTCTACAGGTGTGCAGGTGTGCAGGTCTACAGGTGTGCAGGTCAACAGGTGTGCAGGTCTACAGGTGTGCAGGTCTACAGGTGTGCAGGTCTACAGGTGTGCAGGTCTACAGGCGCTTGTGTCTCCAGGTGTGTGTGTCTCCAGGTGTGTGTGTCTCCAGGTGTGTGTCTCCAGGTGTGTGTGTCTCCAGGTTTGTGTCTCCAGGTGTGTGTGTCTCCAGGTGTGTGTGTCTCCAGGTGTGTGGTCTCCAGGTGTGTGTGTCTCCAGGTGTGTGTCTCCAGGTGTGTGTGTCTCCAGGTGTGTGTCTCCAGGTAGTGTGTGTCACCAGGTGTGTGTGTCTCCAGGTGTGTCTCCAGGTGTGTGTGTGTCTCCAGGTGTGTGTGTCTCCAGGTGTGTGTGTCTCCAGGTGTGTCTCCAGCAGCGTACCTGCAGTGTAGGTGGCAGAGCTGTGGCCCAGCTTGTTGCTCACCATGCAGGTGAAGTGACCGCAGACAGGTGAGGAGGAGAAGAACAGAGTCCTCCCGTCTGCAGACACACGGCCCCACGGCTGTTGTCATGGCAGTGTTGTCATGGAGCCAGGTGAAGCGGGGCTCGCTGCCCCAGGCCTCAGAGCAGAACAGTGAGGAGTGGGACACGTTCACACTGACAGACACATGATGCACCGCCACTGTGACCCCGAGAGAGAGAGGCAGGTAGGGGTCAGGGTCAAACAGGAGAATGACCCCGAGAGAGAGAGAGAGGCAGGTAGGGGTCAGGGGTCAAACAGGAGAATGACCAGAGAGAGAGAGAGAGGCAGGTAGGGGTCAGGGGTCAAACAGGAGAAAGACAGCTTGCTGAACGTCTCTCTTCATCCTACCGTATTCTGTAACCGTGCCCTCTGCTGTCGCCGTGGCACCCGACCGCTCGGTGACGGTAACCGTGTAGCGGCCGCTGTCCGTGGCGGTGAAGCCCTCCAGACTCAACCACTGCCCCCTGCTGCTCCAGGTGCACATGCCCGCTGGAGGGGTTACCTAGGTGGGGCATGTTGAGCTTAAAGACAGGGGAGCAGGTTTGCAAACCCACTCATTTACAATTCAGTTTGAAAAGGGACTACTGCACACCAGCCTGTGTGTTGTAGTCTTATATACAGTACTGTACTTACTAAGGCACAGCAGACACACAGCCCACAGTATACTGTATTTCAGCCTCATGCCACCTGCTGGGACAGAGGGAGGGAGAGGGGGGAGGGAGGGAGGGAGGGAGGGAGGGAGGGGAAGGAGGGAAAAGAGAGAGGTGGACTCTTAACTTTACCCTGTGGAGGTACATGGAGGCTAAACGGTCTCCCCAAGGAATGTGTGACATGATGTCGTCTCTCCGAGGTCCTGCATGAGCAGACCAGGGCTGTGTGGGTTCAGTTCTATTAGCTTCTTACCCACACCTGGGAAGTCCACTTACCTCCCTGGTGACTCAACACACAGCAGAGTCAAGTCCTGATTCAACACACTGCAGAGTCAAGTCCTGATTCAAAACAGAGCGGAGTTGATTCCTGATTCAACACTCAGTCGATTCCTGCTTCTCTCAGTCTGCCAGGATCCTCTTCCTTCTTGCTTCCTGCTGGTCAGCTTCACAGTCCAGAACAAAGATGTTCCACAAACACCAACACCACGTGCAATAATACAGTTTCTGGACAAGCAGAGGGGCTGATGAGAGCCAGCTGAGCTACACAGAGAGTGGAGAGAGAGAGGGGGGGAGAGAGAGGGGAGAGAGGTCCAGCAGGGTGTGCTCTCAGTCCTGTCCGCTCTGTGAGAGGTGTGGAGGCTTCACCTTGTTTTCAAGTGCCACAATTTCCTCTTTCCCCTTCCGGTACAGTAAACGCTGCAATCAGGGTTCAAATAACTGGACTCTCCATTGTCAGATCATCTCTGATTGGTCCTCCTTTCTCTCTGTCACCCTACAGAGGCCCATCTGAAGTGATGATGTCACACCAGCGCACCAAGCCGACATGTGAACAGAAAAGCATTCTCTCGACAGGAAGTGATGAACAATGCTGAATGCTGCCGGACGCAGACTTTCACATGAGCTCAAGTGCTGTTTAGTTTTAAGTTAACATTCATATTCCACTGGAATGCGTTTCTTTAGAAATGCTCATGACGTCATATTCAACCACAGAATAATACCGCGTCCGATCCTCCTCTTCCTTTCTGCTCTGGGTTCCATGTCACTCTTTACAGAGATAGAGATTAGATTAGATAAACTTTATTTGTCCTCCCAGGGGTGGAAATTGAGTTCAAACAGCAGCAGGGTAAAGTACAGCACACAGAGTTGCAGGGTAATATAACAATAATAACAATAACAATAGGCGGGCACGATAAAGTCCAGTATAAAAAAATAACAAAGTAAGTAAGTTAAGTAGACATATACGACATACAGACAGTTATTGCACTTGAGGAGAATTACAGTATTGCACGTAATAACAATAATGACTGGTGTCCCACAGGGCTCTGACTCTCGGACCCCTCCTCTTCTCCCTGTACACTGTGAGACTGTGTGTGTGTGTGTCAGACTCTGCCCGCTGGCCCACCAGTCGATGCTGATGTAACACAGAACAGTAAAACAACAAGACAAACTGCATAAACAAACAAGCAGACACAAAGACAACAGACAAACACTTGTTGTAACAGGGTGGAGACAAAAACAACTCAGTCTGCAGATAAATCATGAAACATGAAACATTTAGACACTGTAGAAGTATACAGGTCCAGGCTTCTTATTCATGCTCAGATTATTCAATTCATACTTTTAGATCCTATTAGATTCGATTCTCTGTACCTTGTACTTTGTATTTTAATTTTAATCTGTTACTTCGGAGTGCTGTGCTGTACCCTGCTGCTGTTACTGCATTTTCCCACTGAGGGACAAATAAAAGGTTATATCAGGGGTCTCCAATCCTGGTCCTCAAGGGCCTCTGTCCTGACAGTTTTTTGATATTTCCCTGCTCCAGCACACCCTGATTCTAATGAAGCGTCTTATCAAGCTCTGTGGAGGTGTGCTGGGGCAGGGAAACATCAAAACCTTCAGGACAGCGGCCCTCCAGACCAGGATCGGTGATCCCTGGATTATATGTCTGTTATTATGAACCACTTCCCCAGAGGTGCTGGCCCTTTAAGAGGGAGTGGTCTTCAAACAGTTCACAGGTATGACCCCAGAAACAGGAAGTGAAACTCCTCTTTCTTGAAAATAAACAAAGCTTGCTCTCTTCTGAAACCTGATCACACAGCAGTGTGGTAGAAGTCAGACTGAACACTTTGCAATGTGTTATTTAGTGGATTTTAAGATCAAAACCTGAGATAGTATCCTAGGTCAGTTATAGGGTGTATAGAGCTGGTATTCTAGATCAGGTATGGACAGTATAGAGCTGGTATTCTAGATCAGGTATGGACAGTATAGAGCTGGTATTCTAGATCAGGTATGGACACAGGTGTGTCTCACAGTGAGGAGTGTTTTGCCTGTTCCTTCCAGAGATGATCACCTTCCTGAGTGTTCTGCTGTGGTTAGCAGTAAGCCTCTCCCTCCCTCCTCTCTCCTCTCTCCCTCCTCTCTCCCTCCTCTCTCCCTCCTCTCTCCCTCCTCTCTCCTCTCTCCCTCCTCTCTCCCTCCTCTCTCCCTCCTCTCTCCCTCTCCTCTCTCTCCTCCTCTCTCCCTCCTCTCTCCTCCTCTCTCCTCCTCTCTCCCTCCTCTCTCCCTCCTCTCTTTCCTCCTCTCTCTCCTCCTCGCTCTCCTCCTCTCTCTCCTCTCCTCTCTCTGTCCTCCTCTCTCCTCCTCTCTCTCCTCCTCTCTGTCCTCCTCTCTCTCCTCCTCTCCCTCCCTCCTCGCTCTCCCTCCTCTCTCCCTCCTCTCTCCTCTCTCCTCTCTTTCCTCTCTCTCTCTCCTCCTCTCTCTCCTCCTCTCTCTCTGTCCTCCTCTCTGTCCTCCTCTCTCTTCTCCTCTCTCTCCCTCCTCTCTCTCCCTCCTCTCTCTCCTCTCCTCTCTCTCCCTCCTCTCTCCCTCCTCTCTTTCCTCCTCTCTCTCCCTCCTCTCTCTCCTCCTCCTCTCTATCCTCTTCTCTCTCCCTCCTCTCTCTCCTCCTCTCTCTCTCCTCCTCTCTCTCCCTCCTCTCTCTCCTCCTCTCTCTCCTCCTCTCTCTCCCTCCTCTCTCCCTCCTCTCTTTCCTCCTCTCTCTCCTCCTCCTCTCTACTCCTCTTCTCTCTCCCTCCTCTCTCTCACTACAATCTCTGTGGCTTCAGTTCAGAGCCCAGACTGAATACAGGGACCGAGGAAAATAAAAGATAAGTTAAGCAATTGTAAATGTGGAAAGAATGAAAGTCTGTGACAAGGTTTCAGGTTTAGATGCATATGAAGGTTTTAAGAAGCAGCGGTCAGAATAGTTTCAGAAATCATTACTGAAAATCCTGCTGGACCTGATTGACAACATTCTGGTGTGAGCCAAGCTTCTCAAAGGTGTGTCACTTCCTGCCTTCTGGTTGTCCCTTCCTGTCTTGTTAATCTTACAAAGGGAGTCGTGTAGCTGAGCAGGTAGGAGTCAGGCTAGGAATCTGGTTCCAACCCCAGCTGTGCCAACATGACGCATGCAATTCACCCTACTTGCCTCGGGGGAATGTCCCTGCGCTTGCTGTAAGTTGCTCTGGATAAGAGTGACTTACAGCACAGACTTACCTCCCTCTCCCCTTCTTCCTCCCTCCTCCCCTTCTTCCTCCCTCCTCCCTCCTCCTCCCCCCCCCTCCTCCCTCTCCCAGTCCTCTCTCCAGCAGTGTTTCCCCAGACTCCGGTCCAGATCCAGTTGAGCCTGATCCAGTCCTGGTCCAGACAGGCACTGACACCGTCTTCACCGTTAAAAACCGTGTCCCAGGTTCTCTCCGTCAGCTGGAGGTACCCTGGGGCGGGTCTCCCCTGGGGGTGTGGACCAGCGGCCGGCCCCGTCACCAACGCCCCTCCTCAGTACCAGGGCCGGCTGAGCCTCAGCTCCACTCAGCTCCGCATCACTCTGCCATACTGAAGGATGCTGGAACTACAGTGTGGAGGTGAACCCACTGACCAGCACAGGGTTCACTACCAGCACCCAGAACCATCCTCCTCAGAGTGTTTGGTAAGGGGAAGAGGGGGGGAGGAGGGAGGAGGGAGGCGTGAGGAGAGGAGGGAGGGAGGAGGAGGGGGGAGGAGAGGGGGAGGGGAGGGAGGGGGAGGAGGAGGCAGGGGGAGGAGGAGGGAGGAGTAGGGAGGAGGAGGGAGGGGGTGGAGGGAGGGAGGGGGAGGAGAGGAGGAGGAGAGAGGGAGGGAGGATGGAGAAGGGAGTAGACCTCCTGGTCTCTCTCTCTGCGATAGATATATGCAACACTGGTCTCTCTCTCTCTCTCCCCACCCTAGATGCTGTGATGGGGGTGAATCTCTCTGTGCCTCCAGTGTCTCTGGAGAACAAGAACGTGTCTCTCTCCTGCTCCTGGGCCTCAGCACAGAGACGCAGCGTTCAGTTGGAGCAGAGACGGTGTTGCCCTCCTCTCCAGCGCCCGCATCACCATCTCCCAGGGTTCCCTGCTCATCTACCCAGCTCTGAGAGCCGACGCAGGAAGATACTCCTGTGTCGTTAGCAACCCTGTCAGCGCTGCCCACCGCTAGCAACCACCCTCACTGTCTACTGTGAGTCCTGCTAGCTTAGCTTAGCTCTCTCGCTTAGCTTAGCTCTCTGCCTTAGCTTAGCTCGCTCTCTGCCTTAGCTTAGCTCTCTGCCTTAGTTTAGCTTTCTGCCTTAGCTTAGCTCTCCTGCTTAGCTTAGCTCTCTGCCTTAGCTTAGCTTTCTGCCTTAGCCTTAGCTTCTGCCTTAGTTGAGCTCTCTGCTTAGCTTAGCTTTCTGCCTTATAGCTTAGCTTTCTGCCTTAGCTTAGCTCTCTGCCTCTAGCTTAGCTCTCTGCCTTAGCTTAGCTTTCTGCCTATAGCTTAGCTTTCTGCCTAGCTTAGCTTCTCTGCCTTATCTTAGCTTCATCCCTAACATTGATGTCTCTTCTCCCCACCTACTCACCCTTTCTCCATCCCCCTCTCCCCCCCCCCCCCCCTCCCAGATGGCCCTGACCCCCCCAGATCACCAGTCCTCCCCTGCCGAGTGTGTGGGGGCAGTGGATGCGGTCGTGGGTCAGACTGTTCAGCTGGCTTTGCTCCGCCTCCTCCCTCCCCCCCCCCGCCTCTTCTCATGGCTTCTGAACGGACAGCCTGTGGCCTCTCAGCCAACCAGACAGCAGTGTGCTGACCCTGCAGACCTTCTCGTCCAATCAGAGCGGCCGGTACAGCTGTGTGGCCAGGAACGGGATCACAACGGGCACATCACAGCAGGACACAGACCTGGTTATCACAGGTGAGTCACAGCAGACCTGGTTATCACAGGTGAGTCACAGCAGACCTGGTTATCACAGGTGAGTCACAGCAGACCTGGTTATCACAGGTGAGTCACAGCAGGACACAGACCTGGTTATCACAGGTGAGTCACAGCAGGGACACAGACCTGGTTATCACAGGTGAGTCACAGCAGGACACAGACCTGGTTATCACAGGTGAGTCACAGCAGGACACTTGCTGCTTAGCAACACCATGATGCATTAGTAGTAGAAGAAGAGCCTGTGATGGTGACTTCAATTCCGCTTGAGTAAAGGAGTGTCCCTCTCCCCCGCTCCCTCTCTCTCTCTCTTTCTCCCTCCCTCCCTCTCTCTCTCTCTCCCTCCCTCCCTCTCTCTCTTCCTCCCTCCCCCTCCCCCTCTCTCCCTCCCTCCCTCCCTCCCTCTCTCTCTCTCTTTCTCGCTCTCTCTCCCTCCCTCTCTCTTCCTCCCTCTCCCCCTCCCCCTCTCTCTCTCCCTCCCTCTCTCCCTCCCTCTCCCTCCCTCCCCCCTCCCTCCCTCTCTCTCTCTCTCTCCCTCCCTCTCTCTTCCTCCCTCCCCTCTCTCCCTCCCTCCCTCTCTCTTTCTCTCTCTCTCTCCCTCCCTCTCTCTCTTTCCTCCCTCTCCCCTCCCCCCCTCTCTCTCCCTCCCTCTCTCTCTTCCTCCCTCCCTCTCTCCCTCCCTCTCCCTTCCTCCCCCCCTCCCGTCCCTCTCTCTCTCCCTCCCTCTCTCTCTTCCTCCCTCTCCCCCTCCCCCTCTCTCTCTCTCCCTCCCTCTCTCTCTTCCTCCCTCCCTCTCTCCCTCCCTCTCTCCCTCCCTCTCTCCCTCCCTCTCCCTCCCTCCCCCTCCCTCCCTCTCTCTCTTCCTCCCTCCCTCCCTCCCTCCCTCTCCCTCCCTCCCCCCCACCTCCCTCCCTCTCTCTCTCTTCCTCCCTTCCTCTCTCACTCCCTCTCTCCTCCCTCTCTCCCTCTCCCTCCCTCCCCCCTCCTTCCCTCTCTCCCTCTCAGCCACTTGTCTCAGTCCAGGGGCTGTAGCAGGGATAGTGATCGGCTGTGTTGTTGGTTTGATCTTAATCATCGTGGCCATTATACTGCTGGTGGGCTGGAGGAAGGGTGAGTATGTGATGGTGTGTGTGTGTGTGAGAGAGTGTGTGTGGGCAAGTCTTGGACAATGGGTGTGTGTCAGAATGTGTGTGAGAAAGTGTGTCTGCACATAAGGAATGTATGTGTGTGGAATTGTGCTGACGTGTTGCTCATTGCAGTGAACCAGAAACTGAAGGATTTGATTAGAAAGAATCCTCCAGAACGACTCATAGTAAGAAACTCTAATGCTAATGTCATTCAACATCTATGTTATTGTATTATCACACACCTTTCATTTTGAACTTCCTCTCCTTCCAACTCCCTCCCTCCCTCCCCTCCCAGGTTCAGGGTCCGGTCCCTGCTGGTGGAGGGATAGAGAACCCAGCCAGTCCTCCAGAGCCCCCCCTGCACAGCACCCTGCCTCCCCCCAGCCCCCTCACCCACCCTCCCAACATCTACACGGTTCCCCTGGACGTGCTGAGGGACACACACAGGCAGGACAACCACCAGAGGGATCTACACAACCTCCCACACAACACACACTCCAGTTCCCACCCCCCACAATATGGCCCCCCCATCACACAGGTGGGCCCCCCAGAGCCAGCTGCCCAGCAGCAGCAGCATCCCAGCATACTGATCCAGGCAGGTGAGGGGGGCACTGTGCCCGCTACTGTCCAGGTCAGCCTTAACGCCCCAGCCCAACACAGCAACTCTGCTCCGATGCCCAGCGTGATAGTTAACCTCACCTCCAACCCTGCATACAACCACAACCAATCACAGCTGGCCAGCAACCCAACAGCCAACAGGAGAGCAGCATTCCAATGATCATGTGACCAGTGGTCAGTCTGGTGTTCAGAACCACCAGGACTTCCTGCCTGACAGGATTCGGGGTGAACCTTATCCCCGCCCTCTCGTTCCTACTGGCTACACACACTCAGGAGGCCACGCCCCCTCCCGTCAGAGCCACGCCCACTCCAGAAACCCTCGTAGCAGTCGTGGCGACCACGGAAGCTCCGCCCCCCGTGTTACCCCCTCTCCCCCTCGCCAGCGCCCCTGGGACCAGCTGATGGGCACCCCAGCCTACCCCAACCCCCCCGCTCCCAGGGGCCACTCACCCCCCTCCTCTGAGAAAGCACTGGACACCTCCCGCCTCCGCAGGACCCAGTCCCCCCCCGGAGGAGAGCTCTCCCCAGAGAGGAGGTGTCGTCGCTGGCAGACGGACCCAGACCAGCCCCTCCACCTCTGAGGGGACGGAGGTTCAGATGGACGGCAGAGTCTCCCAGCCTGAGGCAGCGAGTCACACCAGCAGAGGCAGAAGGAGGCAGGGAGGGCAGCAGCGCAGTAGGGATCCATCTGGACACACACACAACCCCCACCACCTCACCCAGGAGCCTCACAACAGGAGGCAGCTCTCTGCTAACCTCACAGCCAGAGGGCCACCTCCATCACAGGGCCTATCTCCATCACAGGCCCATCTCCACCACAGGGCCCACCTCCACCACAGGGCCCACTCCACCACAGGGCCCACCTCCATCACAGGCCCACCTCCACCACAGGGCCCATCTCCACCACAGGGCCCATCTCCCACCACAGGGCCCATCTCCACCACAGGGCCCATCTCCACCACAGGGCCCATCTCCACCACAGGGCCCAGCTCCACCACAGGGGCCCAGACACTCGAACACTGGCGGACCCAAATCATATCCCGCAGAGGACTTCAGGCTGTAGACCATGCCACACAAACCACACACAACAACACACCACACGCCAACACGCTACATGCAATACCCCTCACACTGGACACGCCTCCCAGAGACTGGCCTCCACCCAGCTCCCCCCACACCACAGCAGCCTCACACAGACAGCCCTGTCACTGCACACACAAACCACCCACAACCCCTTCCACAGCCGCCTCCAGCAGACCCAGGCAGCCCTGCTGCGCTCTGAGGCCCAGACGCAGGAGCCCCCGGCTGGGTCCAGGCAGCCTCTCCTCCCCCTCCTCCAGTACTGCCCCTGGCTCAGTTCCAGACTTTGCCCAGGGAGCGCCTGCAGAAGGCAGAGCAGGGGACACAGCCTCCTCGCCCCCCTGCCAACATGTTCCCAGCCCAGAGACACACCCACCAACATCATCACCTTGGCAACACCCACAGACCACACCCTCACGCACACCCACACCCCCACCCTCACCCCCATGCCCTATACCGCAGACCTGCTCATCCTAGCCAGCCACGCCCTCGCCGCTAACACCCCACACACACACCTGCACCCCTACACCCACCTGCACCCCCACACACACCTGCACCACACCACCTCGACCCCACACACACCTGCACACACCACCTCGACCCCACACACACCTGCACACACCACCTCGACCCCCACACACACCTGCACACACCACCTCGACCCCCACACACACCTGCACACACCACCTCGACCCCCACACACACCTGCACCCCTACACACACCTGCACCCCCACACACACCTGCACACACCAACTCGACCCCCACACACACCTGCACCCCTACACACACCTGCACCCCCCACACACCCCCACACACCACCTCGACCCCACACCTGGTGAGTGAAACCCATCAGTTTTATAAACAGATCTTTATTTCCATGTGTATATTTTGTGCCTGTGTGTGCGTATGTGTATGTATGTATGTGCGTGTATGTGTTAGAGAGAGAGAGAGAGAGCGCGTGTTTATAAGTGTGTGTGTGTGTGAGTGAGAGAGTGCTTGTTTGTGTGTGTGTTTGTGTTTGTGAGAGAGAGCGCGTGTTTGTGTGTGAGAGAGCGTGTGTGTGTGTGTTTGTACCAGTGTCCCAAGAGAGTGAGGCTGGTTATGATTGTGATTGACAGCTGTCTGACTGAATCTGCTGCTATGCTTGCTGAGTGTGGATCTGTCTATCTCAGCTCTTTGTTTGACTACATCTGTCTGTCTCAGCTCTTTGTTTGACTACATCTGTCTTTCTCAGCTCTTTGTTTGACTACATCTGTCTGTCTCAGCTCTTTGTTTGACTACATCTGTCTTTCTCAGCTCTTTGTTTGACTACATCTGTCTTTCTCAGCTCTTTGTTTGACTACATCTGTCTTTCTCAGCTCTTTGTTTGACTACATCTGTCTTTCTCAGCTCTCAGGAGAACACAGGAGAACCCAGGAGAACTCAGGAGAACCCAGGAGAACCCAGAGAACTCAGGAGAACCCAGGAGAACTCAAAGAATCCAGGAGAACCCAGGAGAGACAAGGAGAACACAGGAGAACACAGAAGAACACAGGAGAACACAGGAGAACACAGAAGAACACAGGAGAACACAGAAGAACACAGGAGAACACAGAGAACACAGGAGAACACAGGAGAATCATGCAGGAGAATATAAGAGAACCCGGACAAGGAGAACACAGCAGTCTCTTGTTGTGTTCAGAGACTCTGAAAGCTTTTTACAGGTATTGGCCTTATGCTGTACAGGAAGTTCTCCAGTGTCTTCATGCTGTACAGGAAGTTCTCGCAGTGTCTTCATGCGGGACAGATGTTCTTCAGTGTCTTCATGCTGTACAGGAAGTTCTCCAGTGTCTTCATGCTGTACAGGAAGTTCTCCAGTGTCTTCATGCTGTACAGGAAGTTCTCCAGTGTCTTCATGCTGTACAGGAAGTTCTCCAGTGTCTTCATGCTGTACAGGAAGTTCTCCAGTGTCTTCATGCTGTACAGGAAGTTCTCCAGTGTCTTCATGCTGTACAGGAAGTTCTCCAGTGTCTTCATGCTGTACAGAAGTTCTCCAGTGTCTTCATGCTGTACAGGAAGTTCTCCAGTGTCTTCATGCTGTACAGGAAGTTCTCCAGTGTCTTCATGCTGTACATGAAGTTCTCCAGTGTCCTCATGCTGGACAGGAAGTTCTCCAGTGTCTTCATGCTGTACAGGAAGTTCTCCAGTGTCCTCATGCAGGACAGGAAGTTCTCCAGTGTCTTCATGCTGTACAGGAAGTTCTCCAGTGTCTTCATGCTGGACAGGAAGTTCTCCAGTGTCTTCATGCTGTACATGAAGTTCTCCAGTGTCCTCATGCTGGACAGGAAGTTCTCCAGTGTCTTCATGCTGTACAGGAAGTTCTCCAGTGTCCTCATGCAGGACAGGAAGTTCTCCAGTGTCTTCATGCTGTACAGGAAGTTCTCCAGTAGCTATGAAGGCGACCCAACAAGGGCTTTTTAATTAAGCACTTTTATATGACTTAAATGACTCGGAAAAGGATCCCTACGGTGCGTGAAGGAGGAGAGAGAGAGAGTGTGACTGCTGTGTGTGTGTAGCCGACAGCAGTCATACATTGCCTGCTGTGTCTGTGCAGCGCATATCCAGCAGTGTGTGTTAGCTAGTGTGTGTTAGCTAGTGTGTGTTAGCTAGTGTGTGTTACCCCACAGGTGCGGTCTGACTGCATGCATTTCAGTAGATGTTTTATGACATCACATGTTTTATCGACTATAATAAAATATTTTAACGACTCCTCATTGTCTGGGTGTGGTGTCCTCATGTTTACGCTGAGGCAGTAAGGACTAACTGTCCTGTACCAACAGTCATTATCTGTGCTTAGTCACTTACACAGTTATCTTCTTGTGAGTTGATCTTGAGGACTTGAGGAGGTTTCTGCTGAGGGAGTTTCATAAGACAGAGAGGAATTATTCAGTGTGTTCAGCCTGAGAATAGCAGGAGACCAGAGATCACCTGTCTGAGAGTTCAGCTGTCTGAGATCACCTGTCTGAGAGATCACCTGTCTGAGAGATCACCTGTCTGAGAGATCACCTGTCTGAGAGATCACCTGTCTGAGAGATCACCTGTCTGAGAGATCACCTGTCTGAGAGATCACCTGTCTGAGAGATCACCTGTCTGAGAGATCAGCTGTCTGACAGATCACCTGTCTGAGAGATCACCTGTCTGAGAGATCACCTGTCTGAGAGATCACCTGTCTGAGAGATCACCTGTCTGACAGATCACCTGTCTGAGAGATCACCTGTCTGAGAGATCACCTGTCTGAGAGATCACCTGTCTGAGAGATCACCTGTCTGAGAGATCAGCTGTCTGACAGATCAGCTGTCTGACAGATCACCTGTCTGAGAGATCACCTGTCTGAGAGATCACCTGTCTGAGAGATCACCTGTCTGAGAGATCACCTGTCTGACAGATCACCTGTCTGAGAGATCACCTGTCTGAGAGATCACCTGTCTGAGAGATCACCTGTCTGAGAGATCACCTGTCTGAGAGATCAGCTGTCTGACAGATCACCTGTCTGAGAGATCACCTGTCTGAGAGATCACCTGTCTGAGAGATCACCTGTCTGAGAGATCACCTGTCTGACAGATCACCTGTCTGAGAGATCACCTGTCTGAGAGATCACCTGTCTGAGAGATCACCTGTCTGAGAGATCACCTGTCTGAGAGATCAGCTGTCTGACAGATCAGCTGTCTGACAGATCACCTGTCTGAGAGATCACCTGTCTGAGAGATCACCTGTCTGAGAGATCACCTGTCTGAGAGATCAGCTGTCTGAGAGATCACCTGTCTGAGAGATCACCTGTACAGAAACCCTCTGTTCTTCACCCAAGACCCTCCTGGGTTACAGCTCAGAACCTGTTCTGGAACATTCTGACACTTGGTAAGTGAGATTAACACTATAATGACTGTGTAAATGCTACCTCCAACACAGTTCATCTGTGTGCAGAACAGCATAGATTTGTGTCTGTGAGCCACTATGACCCACTGTGTGTCTGTGTGAGCCACTATCACCCACTGTGTGTCTGTGTGTGTGTGTGTGTGTGAACCATGATGAACCACTGTGTGTGTGTGTGTGTGAGAGAACCATGATGAACCACCGTGAGTTTTTGTGAACCGATATGTACCAGTGTGAATCATTGTGAACCTGTGTTTTTCCAGTGTGTTTTTAGGCTACAGAGACGATGTCTGGACCAGAGCATGAAGTCAGTAAGTTACTGGAAAATAACCTACTTTACGTTCATGGACTGGACATGTGGATGGTCTCTCTCAAGGAGCAGGGTTAGAGTGTCACCCTACAGGAGGGTCTCTCTCCAGGAGCAGGGTTAGAGTGTCACCCTACAGGAGGGTCTCTCTCAAGGAGCAGGGTTAGAGTGTCACCCTACAGGAGGGTCTCTCTCAAGGAGCAGGGTTAGAGTGTCACCCTACAGGAGGGTCTCTCTCCAGGAGCAGGGTTAGAGTGTCACCCTACAGGAGGGTATCTCTCCAGGAGCAAGGTTAGAGTGTCACCCTACAGGAGGGTCTCTCTCCAGGAGCAGGGTTAGAGTGTCACCCTACAGGAGGGTATCTCTCCAGGAGCAGGGTTAGAGTGTCACCCTACAGGAGGGTCTCTCTCCAGGAGCAGGGTTAGAGTTTAACCCTACAGGAGGGTCTCTCTCCAGGAGCAGGGTTAGTGTGTCATCCTACAGGAGGGTCTCTCTCCAGGAGCAGGGTTAGAGTGTCACCCTACAGGAGGGTCTCTCTCCAGGAGCAAGGTTAGAGTGTCACCCTACAGGAGGGTCTCTCTCCAGGAGCAGGGTTAGAGTGTCACCCTACAGGAGGGTCTCTCTCCAGGAGCAGGGTTAGAGTTTAACCCTACAGGAGGGTCTCTCTCCAGGAGCAGGGTTAGAGTGTCACCCTACAGGAGGGTCTCTCTCCAGGAGCAGGGTTAGAGTTTAACCCTACAGGAGGGTCTCTCTCCAGGAGCAGGGTTAGTGTGTCATCCTACAGGAGGGTCTCTCTCCAGGAGCAGGGTTAGAGTGTCACCCTACAGGAGGGTCTCTCTCCAGGAGCAAGGTTAGAGTGTCACCCTACAGGAGGGTCTCTCTCCAGGAGCAGGGTTAGAGTGTAACACTACAGGAGGGTCTCTCTCCAGGAGATTATGCTGCATCCTGTTTGCTAATGCTGCTTCCTGTTTACTGATTCTGCTTCCTGTTTACCGATGCTGCTTCCTGTTTACCGATGCTGCTTCCTGTTTACCGATGCTGCTTCCTGTTTACCGCTGCTGCTTCCTGTTTACTGATGCTGCTTCCTGTGGTTGATTTGCATGTGTGTGTGATGCTCCCAAACAGAGATGCTCAGTCTGGCCCAGTTATTAAATCTGCTGCCTCTTTCTCTGGAGTTGGAAATACATGAATAAATAAACAGATGAAAAATCTCACAGAGGACAAAGAAACTAAATTTGTTCTGAGAAATTGTGTTTGTGTGTGTGTGTGTGTGTGGTGTGTGTGTGTGGTGTGTGTGTGGTGTGTGGTGTGTGTGTGGTGTGTGTGTGTGTGTGGTGTGTGTGTGTGGTGTGTGTGTGGTGTGTGTGTGGTGTGTGTACGTGTGTCTCTCAGCCACTCCTAGCCCACCAGCCTCACATCTGCCAGTGATGTTGATTGTGTGTGTAGTTCTGGCTGTCGTCGTGGTGATGGTTTTCCTGGGTATCTACTGTGCCTCCCAGCGCCGCAGGTAAGACACCCCCCCCCCCCACCACCACACACACATCCTGTCCCCCCCACACCACCTGCCCCCCCCCCACCTGCCCCACCACACCACCTGCCCCCCCCCACCACACACCACCTGCCCCCCCCCACCTGCCCCACCACACCACCTGTCCCCCCCCACACCACCTGTTACCCCACCACCTGTCACCCCAACCTCACACCATCCTTCACTACCCCCTAAATCCGCACCACCCTAGCACTTATACTACCTCTACACTCCCCCTTTACCACTCTACCCCACCTTACACACATCCCTGTCCACCCTCCGTCCTCTCTCCCCAGATCTCAGAAGAGCCCTGGGCACCGAGCCAAGAGTCAACAGGAGGGTTACTGACCCTGCCCTCCACCCTGCCCTCCACCCTGCCCTCCACTCTGCCCTCCACCCTGCCCTCCACTCTGCCCTCCACCCTGACCCTGGAGCAGAGTACTGACCCTGTCCTCCACCCTGCCATCCACCCAGACCCTGGAGGTCCCAGAGACACCCTGCCCTCCACCCTGCCCTCCACCCTGTCCTCCACCCTGACCCTGGAGGTCCCAGAGACACCCTACCATCCAGCCTACCAACTGGGGATGAACACCTTCAGGACGTAGTTATACCTTCTCCAGCCACCAGAGGGAGCCAATTGTAAGAATAAATAATGTTATCGTTTGTCAACCTCTTATCTCACTACTAAAGACCTTTTTAATTTGTGTGGCTGCTCTACATTGCTTGTTCAATAACATGAAATCAAAATAGGAAACATGATTCGATTGTTTTCTTCAAACAAATGATCACATGCTTGAACATCTATGACTTGTTGCCTGACAATGATTCAGGAAAAGATATTTCCACCTGGTGATGTTTCTCCAGAGACCCAGAGAATCAGCCTGACACTGCTAGATAGATTAGATACAATACCCTCATGTTCAGATGTGGAGGCTGGGGGGCTGGAGGCTAGGGGCTTGAGGCTGGAGGGCTGGGGGCTGGAGGGCTGGGGGCTGGGGGGCTGGAGGCTGGGGGGCTGGGGGCTGGAGGGCTGGGGGCTGGGGGGCTGGAGGCTAGGGGCTTGAGGCTGGAGGGCTGGGGGCTGGGGGGCTGGAGGCTGGGGGGCTGGAGGCTAGGGGCTACAGAGTTCCAGGCTAGTGTTGAGTACAGCTCTGTAATTACTCCGTCAAGAGGAAAACTATTGTTATTCCGAATCTTGTAGCATTTAAGTCAATGGCAGTCCTTGGATCACAGCAGTAAAAAAAATGTTGGCATGGTGAAACAGTACAGCATTATGAACTACCATAATCAATCACAAGTTCATATGTAGACTCTTGACAATGTGTTGTATACAAATCTGAGAAAAAGTTGAATGTAAGATGAAAAGTAGATTAATGATGAATATTTGAAACGTGACTGCTTGGCTAAAGGCTAAGGCTGTCTTGCAAATCCTCTCTCTGTCATGCCAGACCCAGTGGCTCCAAAAAACCTCACACCCACCAGAGTCTGTTGACACAGTGGGCTGAGTAAGCCCCCACCTTCACCCTGCTATTGGCTGCTGGATGGATCATGACACTGGTAGTCTTGTCTTGTATCTCTGGACTTTGTTCTGTTTTGGAACAGAGTTCATTATTAGTGGTGACGAACACACTTGTTCCATGATCCAGAGGAAAACATTGTTCTTGGGAGAACCCATGTGTGATGTCACAGAAAACAGAAAGCAGGAAGTGGGGGAAACCCAACACATCACTCAGTTAGTGTGTGTGGACAGTGGACAGTGTGTGTGTGGACAGTGTGGACAGTGTGTGTGTGGACAGTGTGGACAGTGTGTGTGTGGACAGTGTGTGGACAGTGTGTGGACAGTGTGTGTGTGGACAGTGTGGACAGTGTGTGTGGACAGTGTGGACAGTGTGTGTGTGGACAGTGTGGACAGTGTGGACAGTGTGTGTGTGGACAGTGTGGACAGTGTGGACAGTGTGTGTGTGGACAGTGTGGACAGTGTGTGTGTGGACAGTGTGGACAGTGTGTGTGTGGACAGTGTGGACAGTGTGGACAGTGTGTGTGTGGACAGTGTGGACAGTGTGTGTGTGGACAGTGTGGACAGTGTGGACAGTGTGTGTGTGGACAGTGTGTGTGGACAGTGTGTGGACAGTGTGGACAGTGTGTGTGTGGACAGTGTGTGTGGACAGTGTGGACAGTGTGTGTGTGGACAGTGTGTGTGTGGACAATGTGTGTGGACAATGTGGACAGTGTGTGTGTGTGGACAGTGTGTGTGTGGACAATGTGACAATCCCAATGTAATAAGCAGAACGCTGCAGTGCCAGGATCAGATCTCAGAGTGTCTAACAGCCTCTGACATCACTGTACATCACCCCCTCAAGTGACCTCGTGAACTCGTTTATTGAGAAAATTTCATTCTTTTTTTGCTAAGCAACGAAGTTCACAAAGACAGCTAAATGGTTGCCAAGCAACACCGACTTTAAAGATGGAGTTGATTGTTCAAATGTAACGGGACATCGTCATGAATTAAGACACTGTTGATCTGATGCTGGGTCACATTCCTGCTGTTAGGTGGACTGTCTGTCTGGAGTTCAGCAGCTGGTCTAACACACAGACGCAGGTCATGACTCCTCACTCTTAACTTGTTTATTGTGGTTCAGCATTAAGCTTCGTAGGTTTCCTTGTTACCTAGACAACGTTCTAACCATCCACATCTTCATCAGGGGAGGAAAATATCCTCCAATCATCCTGAGCATCTCTTCCTCTTCCTCCTCTTCCTCTACCTTCATCCTCACCCCCTTCAGCCTCACCCCTCCAGCCTCACCCCTCCAGTCTCACCCTCCAGCCTCAACCCTCCAGCCTCACCCCTCCGGCCTCACCCCTCCAGCCTCACCCCCTCCAGCCTCACCCCCTCCAGCCTCACCCTCCAGCCTCACCCCCTCCAGCCTCACCCCCTCCAGCCTCACCCCTCCAGCCTCACCCTCCAGCCTCACCCCTCCAGCCTCACCCTCAAGCCTCACCCCTCCAGCCTCACCCTCCATCCTCACCCCTCCAGCCTCCCCCCCCCCCCCCTTCCCTCCAACCCATTAACCCTCTCAGACAGCAGGTCAGAACAACGTCACCATGGAGACTGTTAGGAGAGGGCGGGAGCTTCCAGTCATGTATGCAGGCTCTAATCTGGCGGCTAATCAAATTTCCACAATCTTAACATGAGTGTTTAAACTTCAAATACAGTCTAACAGCTCCACCAGCAGAGAAGCACCTTAGCTGGAACACTCTGGAATACCCCGTCACTCTTTGGAACACTGGAACACTCTGGAATACCCCGTCACTCTTTGGAACACTGGAACACTCTGGAATACCCCGTCACTCTTTGGAACACTGGAACACTCTGTGGAACCCTCAGACAAGCTGGCACTGAGGTGAGACCGTGACCTTGTCAAAAGTCAAAAGAATCCAGATTTAAACAGAAGAATTCAGTTTAGCCCTCAAAGTGGTACGACAGGACAAATATTAAAGATATGGTCTTTAATTAGAAACATTCAGTTAGCTTGTATCTGTTCTGTAAATAAAGTGTCTTCAGCTCCCAGTAGAAGCTTACTCTGGTGACACAGAGCTCAGGTGTAACAACACTGGAGATATTTAACCATGTCTGGATGTCTGATTCACTGATTAATGAATATTCTTTGATAATTCTAATAATCCGAACGACACAAATAAAAGACTAATAAGTGAGACGCAGTCTA
>CM059322.1:447605-505105 GCA_030340685.1 Protosalanx chinensis
AACTGACCCTGACACACCTCCACTCCCCCCCTCTCTCTGTCACACACACACCTGCATCTCTCACCCACAGCTGGTACAACCCCTCTTAGTCACACAAACACACACACACAGTTGGTACAACCCCTCTTAGTCACACAAACACACACACACCCACGCAGCTGGTACCCCCCCCCTCTCAGTCACACACACCTGCAACCCTTTGTGTTACTACACACACCTTTTACTGCCAGGATAAACACCGTATGTTTTTTTCCCTCAGTTTTTATATAACAATTTGCAAGCCAAATCAATCCATCTCCATCATCGCCTGTTGCGGTTCTTCGCCCACCTCCACCCCCGTCTCCCTGCTTCCCGTCACACTTCTCCCCTGCCTCCCACCATTTCCCCTGCCTCCTCCTCCCCACCATCTGTCACTCTTTCATTCCCTCCCTGGAACCCTCCTTCAATCATTTTTTCATAACTCTATCTCTGGCCAGGGCCCTCTCTCATGCACTCATCTCTCCCCACTCTCTCACTCTGAATTATATATACATGGAGCACCCAACATCCCTCCGCTACTCAGCACCACCAGAGGAGGGGGGAGAGAGGGGTGATAGCTGCAGGAGGGAGGGAGGACAGAGGGAGGACAGAGGAAGGACAGAGGGAGGACAGAGGAGGACAGAGGGGAGGAGGGATGATAACCATGGACGATAGTGCGGTTGAATCTATGCAACACGCTTTCCTCAAACTCTGACCAGCTTATCATTGTCATGAGGTGCCTGCAGGAATAATCCTGTCTCTCTGTCTCCCCTCCATCTCCCTCCCCCTTCCCTCTCTCTCCCTCTCCCCCTCCCTTTCTTCCCTGTCCCATCTCCCCCTCTCTACCCCTCCCTCCCTGTCCCCCTCCCTCTCCCCCTCCACCCCTCCCTCTCCTCCTCCCACCCTCCCAATCCCCCCTCCACCCGCCTCTCTCCCTCCCCTCCCTCCCTCCCTCCACCTCCCTCTCTGCTAGTTGGCCTAAGGACAAGTGTATGAGGGGAGCAGCTGCTGAAATATTTATTGATCTGTTTTTTTCCAGCTGTATTTATTTTCCTCCTGACCTGCCCTCCTCTTCCTCACACCTGAAGCAGACCTGCCCTCCTCTTCCCTCACACCTGAAGCAGACCTGCCCTCCTCTTCCTCACACCTGGAAGCAGACCTGCCCTCCTCTTCCTCACACCTGAAGCAGACCTGCCCTCCTCTTCCTCACACCTGAAGCAGACCTGCCCTCCTCTTCCTCACACCTGAAGCAGACCTGCCCTCCTCTTCCTCACACCTGAAGCAGACCTGCCCTCCTCTTCCTCACACCTGAAGCAGACCTGCCCTCCTCTTCCTCACACCTGAAGCAGACCTGCCCTCGTCTTCCTCACACCTGAAGCTCAGACGGATGTGTGCAGGTGAGCGGCCAAAACCAACAACATGGAACCATGACTCAGCATCCCTTCACTACTGTCACCACTGGAAACAAGACAGGAAGGATGGGGATCGACCAATAAGGATGGACCACTGAGAATGGACCAATGAGGATGGATCACTAGGAAAGGACCACTAGGAATGGACCAATGGGGATGGACCAGTACAAGTACAGACATACTCTAGTACAGACATACTCTTAGTACAGACATACTCTAGTACAGACATACTCTAGAGCAGACAATAGCCTAGTACAGACATACTCAGAGGACTAGTGAAGCAGTAGTCATAGTAACAGTGCAGCAGTAACAGTAGCAGTGATGTTACAGTACAGTTACTCCAGCCTTCCCCCACCGGGGGCAGTGCATCACCCCCAGCCCTCTCTGCACCACAGGCCACTCACAAACACACACACACAC
Organism: Protosalanx chinensis; assembly: GCA_030340685.1. Taxonomy (NCBI): domain Eukaryota; kingdom Metazoa; phylum Chordata; class Actinopteri; order Osmeriformes; family Salangidae; genus Protosalanx; species Protosalanx chinensis. Next base: position 449,456 of record CM059322.1, read on the forward strand.
ACACACACACTCAAACACACACATACCCTTACACACACACAGGCCCATCAACAGACATGGCCAGCATTAGTGCATAAGCCTTTTCCATTGATTTTGTGGGTGAGCTTCTTGTCGTATACTAATGAGGTTAGAGAGAGAGAGGAGGAGAGGGGGAGAAGGAGAGGGGGGAAGGAGAGGGGGAGGAGGGGGGAGGGGGGGGGGGGGTTCGGCTCCTGGAGTTCCCACAGGAGAAGCTGCCTGCACTAATCTGCATCCTGTTTCCAACGACACTCACTCCCTCACACAAGAGGACAAGAGGAGAGAGGGAGGAGAGAGAGGGAGGAGAGAGAGGGAGGAGAGAGAGGGAGGAGAGAGAGGGAGGAGAAGGGGTACAGAAAAAAAAGAGGGGAGATAAGGGAGAGGGAGGGAGGAAAAGAGAGGGAGGGAGGGAGGGAAAGAGAAGGAGGGAGGGAGGAAAAGAGAAGGAGGGAGGGAGTGAGGGAGGGAAAAGAGAAGGAGGAGGGAGTGAGGGAGGGGAAAAGAGAAGGAGGGAGGGAAGTGAGGGAGGGAAAAGAGAAGGAGGGAGGGATGTGAGGAGGGGGAAAAGAGAAGGAGGGAGGAAGTGGGACAGAGAGAAAGGGAAACAGATGGAGAGAGAAAGACAGAGGGAGAGAGAGAAAAGAGACAGGAAGGGAGGGAGAGAGAGGAAGAGAGGGAGAAATGGAGAGAGGGGCAGATGGAGAGAGATGGAAAGAGAAAAGGAGAAAGCAAGAGAGATAGAATGATGGAGAGAGGGAAAGAAACTGAAAGATGGAGAGGGAGCGATGAGAGTGAGGAGACAGATGGAGAGAGAGATGGCAAAGAAAGAGATGGAGAGAGTGTGAGAAAGAGAAGGAAGAGAGGGAGAGAGCAAGAATGTGAGCAAGTGAGAAACAGATGGAGAGGTAGAGATGGAGAGAGGAGGGAGAGAGAGAGAGGAGGAGAGAGAGAGAGAGAGAGAGAGAGAGGAGGGAGAGAGAGAGAGAGGAGGGAGAGAGAGAGAGAGAGAGAGAGGAGGGAGAGAGAGAGAGAGGAGGGAGAGAGAGAGAGAGAGAGAGGAGGGAGGGAGAGAGAGAGAGAGAGGAGGGAGAGAGAGAGAGAGAGAGGAGGGGAGAGAGAGAGAGAGAGAGAGAGAGGAGGGAGGGGAAGCGCAGCTCTCTGAACACAGCTTCATCCACAGCTTCCTCTAAAGCCTCCACACCAAAAGGGAGGATTTACTCAAAGACAACTACATACTGTAGAAGTTCTCTGTAATGTTCTCTAAATGTTCTTGACATTTATACTCTTCATCTATACATGTCCCTGGGCCTGGGACCTGCACGGACCGCACAGAAATAAACATAACTGACATCCTTTCTGTTATATTTATTTTCCGATTCTGAACTATGTTTTATTTAGGTAAATCACTAATTAGTGCTGTGTCTTATTAGTGCTGTGTCTTATTAGTGCTGTGTCTCATTAGTGCTGTGTCTCATTAGTGCTGTGTCTCATTAGTGCTGTGTCTTATTAGTGCTGTGTCTTATTAGTGCTGTGTCTTAATGGTGCTGTGTCTTATTAATGCTGTGTCTTATTAATGCTGTGTCTTATTAGTGCTGTGTCTTATTAGTGCTGTGTCTTAGTGCTGTGTCTTATTAGTGCTGTGTCTCCCAGCCTGTAGGCCTGTCTGATCTCCAGCTCACTGGCTCAGCTGAACACTCTTAGCTTAGCATCATCACACTGTGTTCTGTGTGTGGGAGTCTTGTTATGTATGTGTGTCTGTGTGTGTATTGTCATGTGTATAGTGTGTGTGTGTGTGTGTGTTTGACTATTTAATGTTCCATCCACTTCTCCATCCTCTTGTGATAAATAAAACACTGAGCTGAGTGCCTCTGTACACACAGGCCAGGGGCAAGGGGGCTGGGGGGCAGGGGGGCTGGGGGGGCTGGAGGGGCAGGGGGGGCTGGGGGGCTGGGGGGGCTGGAGGGCTGGGGGGGATGGGGGGCTGGGGGGGCTGGAGGGCTGGGGGGGATGGAGGGGCTGGGGGGCAGGGGGGCTGGGGGGGCTGGGGGGGCTGGAGGGGCAGGGGGGCTGGGGGGGCTGGAGGGCTGGGGGGGCTGGAGGGCTGGGGGGGCTGGGGGGCAGGGGGGCTGGGGGGGCTGGAGGGCTGGAGGGGCAGGGGGGGCTGGAGGGCTGGGGGGGCTGGATGGGCTGGGGGGCTGGAGGGGCAGGGGGGGCTGGGGGGCTGGGGGGCAGGGGGGCTGGGGGGGGTGGGGGGCTGGAGGGGCAGGGGGGGCTGGAGGGCTGGGGGGGCTGGAGGGGCTGGGGGGCAGGGGGGGCTGGATGGGCAGGGGGGCTGGGGGGGTAGGGGGGGGCTGGAGGAGCAGGGGGGACAGGGGGGCTGGGGGGCTGGGGGGCCGTCTAACATATCTAACATGTACTATGATCTGAGGTGGAATCTATGATTTATTATGACTTTATGTTACCAGTAAACTATGAATTATTAATGTTAGACAGACCGACAGAGACATATCCTGTACATTTGTTGTGCTAGTGTTAGCTAGTGTTAGGTAATGTTAGTGTTAGCTAGTGTTAGGTAATGTTAGTGTTAGTTAGTGTTAGTTAGACAGAATGCATGTCACTGTAAGAGCATGGAAAAACACTACACCTCCTTACATGAATAAATCAAATCAACGTATAATGAAACGTATATCTTGAATCCCTTCTCCTTCTTGCTTGACACAGTGGATTATTCGACTCACGTCGTTGATCGTAAACTTAGGTAGGCTTCATATTGAAGCGATGGAGTGACAAACCCCCTAGCTGTTATTGATGTTCTCTGGGCGGGCTGGAACCCTGCGGAGCGACTTTGAAGGTGGAGGTGAGTGAGCATAAAGCCCCATTTAAGCATCACAGAAAATATTTTATACAAAAACATGTTTTATTTTTCAAACAGCACACACAAACTGTGCTGACTCTGGTCATGATCCTGTGTTCTCACACTCACATTTATTCATTTAGCAGACGCCTTTATCCAAAGTGACTTAGTAAGTACAGGGACATTCTCTCTGAGGTAAGTAGGGTGAAGTGCCTTGCCCAAGGACACAACATCATATAGCCACAGCCGGGGCTCGATCTCACAACCTTCTGATCATGAGGCCAACACCTTAACCACTGAGCCATCTGACGCCCAGTTCTCCAGGTTCGACCCACTCAAGGTCTTAAACCACAATGTGGAACAGATCCGAACCTGAAGTGTGAGACTGAGACCCGACCTGAACCTGGATGAATGTTTTAAATACAGCCTCGAACCAGTACAGAACCCGGGATCCTGGGATATTATATTGCAGTAATCAAAACCATTAGAACTACCTGTGCTGTGCTGAGCAACATGTAAGTGTGTTTCCTTTTACGTTCAATTCTGTACACACAAACACTTTAATTATAATGGTGAGCAAGCTGAGCTGTAGGCAAGATGATTCATGTGGCTGCTGGGGGTGTCAGGAGAGGGTGTGTGTGGAACACTTAGTGTGTGTGTACCAGTGTGTGTGTGTGTGTGTGTGATTAGCAGAGGTGTGTGTATGTTGCATTCAGTCATTTGGGTGACGCTCTTTTCCAGAGTGACTTACAGCACATACAGGGACATTCCCCCCTGAGGCACGTAAGGTGAAGTGACTTGCCCAAGAACACAAAATCAATTCACACAGCCGGGAATTGAACCGGCAACCTTCTGATTACTAGCCTGATTCCCTAACCGCTCAGCCACCTCAATCCCTAATGTGTGTGGGAATGGCAGCAGTGTTTGTGTGTGTGTGTGTGTGTGTGTGTGTCATCAACACTGGCACCGTGTGAAAAGACCAGATGAGTCCAATAAATGAGTAGCCATGCAGGGCAGAAAGAGCAGCGGCTGATGCCTGGTGCTGAGAACAGCAGGGGGGCCGGGGGGAGGGGGCAGTGGGGGCCGGGGGGGGGGGGGGGGGGGGGCAGTGGGGGCCGGGGGGGGCTGGGGGGGGGGGCAGTGGGGGCCAGGGTGTGGGAGATGAGGCACAGGCACCTCTTCTGAGGAAGGCCCAGAGAAGATGGCGATGATATGGAGGCCGCCAGACATCTGTTGGTGTTGGCAGAGACAGACGTCCCTCTGGTCTGCTGCTCTGTCTCCCTGCCAACACTGCTGCTCTGCCAGAGCAGACCCTGACCTCACCTCTAAACATGCACCTGCCTGCCCTGTAGGATGCACAGCCCCCTTCACTTCCTGAGCCACACCTGAGAACCACACCAGAGAACCACACCTGAGAACCACACCTGAGAACCACACCTGAGAACCACACCTGAGAACCACACCTGAGAACCACACCTGAGAACCACACCTGAGAACCACACCAGAGAACCACACCTGAGAACCACACCAGAGAACCTACACCTGAGAACCACACCAGAGAACCACACCTGAGAACCACACCTGAGAACCACACCTGAGAACCTACACCAGAGAACCACACCTGAGAACCACACCTGAGAACCACACCTGAGAACCACACCAGAGAACAGGGGGACAGGCTGACAGGGGGACATGCTGATAGGGGGACAGGCTGACAGGGGGACAGGGGGACAGCCTGGTAGGGGGACAGGCTGATAGGGGGACAGGCTGATAGGGGGACAGGCTGATAGGGGGACAGGCTGATAGGGGGACAGGCTGATAGGGGGACAGGCTGATAGGGGACAGGCTGATAGGGGGACAGGGGGACAGGCTGATAGTGGGACAGGCTGATAGGGGAACAGGCTGATAGGGGGACAGGCTGATAGGGGGACAGGCTGATAGGGGGACAGGCTGATAGGGGGACAGGGGGACAGGCTGATAGTGGGACAGGCTGATAGGGGGACAGGGGGTCATGAGCAGTTCGATGTTAGTAGCTTCCTCAGGCATGTTATTGTAATTAAGAAGAGGGTCTTTATTGATTTCTCACTTGGACATGTGGGTCTGGCTGTGCTGGTAGAAGGGCTCAGACTGGCCTCATGTAAGGGATCTTAATGCAGCCTTAAACACAGTCCTGAACAACATGAGGTCAGACGCTACCACAGAAAGATGGAAGAGAATAAAAGCTGTCTTGGTTTCCAAGGACACTCTGTGGTGTCTGACAGGGCACGTGCTTATCTATTTAGCAGTCTCCTTGGCGACGCGCTCCCAGGATATAGTCCAGGCTGCACAGACCTCCACTGGGAGATGCAAACATCCTTAGTGGGATGAAAAATAATCATTTCCCAAAGAAACGGCCTGTGAATGTGCTTTATTATCAGAAACCATTTCTGAGAAGTCAACTACAGCGAACCTGTGGCTGAGGCGGACACTGGACTAGGATCTGTACTGGAATAAGATCTGTACTGGACTAGGATCTGTACTGGACTAGGATCTGTACTGGACTAGGATCTGTACTGTGCTAGGATCTGTACTGGACTAGGATCTGTACTGTGCTAGGATCTGTACTGTGCTAGGATCTGTACTGTGCTATGATCTGGACTGTACTGTGCTAGGATCTGTACTGTGCTAGGATCTGTACTGTGCTAGGATCTGTACTGGACTAGGATCTGTACCGGGCTAGGATCTGTACTGTGCTAGGATCTGGACTGTGCTATGATCTGTACTGTGCTATGATCTGTACTGTGCTAGGATCTGTACTGTGCTAGGATCTGTACTGTGCTAGGATCTGTACTGGACTAGGATCTGTACCGGGCTAGGATCTGGACTGTGCTAGGATCTGGACTGTGCTAGGATCTGGACTGTGCTAGGATCTGTACTGTGCTAGGATCTGTACTGTGCTAGGATCTGGACTGTGCTAGGATCTGTACTGTGCTAGGATCTGGACTGTGCTATGATCTGGACTGTGCTATGATCTGTACTGTGCTAGGATCTGGACTGTGCTATGATCTGTACTGTGCTAGGATCTGGACTGTGCTATGATCTGGACTGTGCTAGGATCTGGACTGTGCTAGGATCTGTACTGTGCTAGGATCTGGACTGTGCTATGATCTGTACTGTGCTAGGATCTGTACTGTGCTATGATCTGGACTGTGCTAGGATCTGGACTGTGCTATGATCTGTACTGTGCTAGGATCTGGACTGTGCTATGATCTGTACTGTGCTAGGATCTGGACTGTGCTATGATCTGTACTGTGCTAGGATCTGTACTGTGCTAGGATCTGGACTGTGCTATGATCTGTACTGTGCTAGGATCTGTACTGTGCTAGGATCTGTACTGTGCTGTGATCTGTACTGTGCTATGATCTGGACTGTGCTAGGATCTGGACTGTGCTATGACCCGTACTGTGCTAGGATCTGGACTGTGCTATGATCTGGACTGTACTAGGATCTGGACTGTGCTATGATCTGTACTGTACTAGGATCTGGACTGTGCTAGGATCTGTACTGTGCTAGGATCTGGACTGTGCTATGATCTGGACTGTACTAGGATCTGGACTGTGCTATGATCTGTACTGTACTAGGATCTGGACTGTGCTATGATCTGTACTGTACTAGGATCTGGACTGTGCTATGATCTGGACTGTACTAGGATCTGGACTGTGCTATGATCTGTACTGTACTAGGATCTGGACTGTGCTATGATCTGTACTGTACTAGGATCTGGACTGTGCTATGATCTGTACTGTACTAGGATCTGGACTGTGCTATGATCTGTACTGTACTAGGATCTGGACTGTGCTAGGATCTGGACTGTTCATGCGTTTTGTGGTCACTGGGGTTCTTGCCACCCTTCTTTAACTCGGCGCGGGAAAGTGAAGGTTACACAGCACCGCGCGTGCTCTCCCGCTCCTCCACATCTCGTGCCTTGAACACGCTAAGGAGAACCCTTCACCAACATGCAGCCTGTTATGAAAGTGTACAACAACATGAGTAACGGGGTCCACACCGTTCATGTGGTGACGCGCCCGAATCCCACCGCCTCGCGGGGTGTTCAGACACCAAGCAAACCGCCTCGCGCCTAAAGAGCCAAACCTGTTTACATGCAAGCACGCGGCGCTGCGCATACTGGAGCATGCTGCAAGAAGGCTGCCCGCCAACACGTACGATGTCTCTCTCCCTATTTCTCTCTGCCTCGCTCTCCTTGTTTCTCTCTCTTTCATTCTCTCTCCCTCTCTCTTTCTCTCTCCCCCACTCTCTCTCTCTCTCTCTGCCTCTCTCTCTTTCACTCTCTATCTCTTTCATACTCTCTCCCTCTCTCTCTCTCCCCCTCTCTCTTTCTCTCTCCCCCACTCTCTCTCTCTTTCTTTCACCACCACAAGCAAAATGAGAACCCAGTGAATTGGAGCGCGCTGGAGCACACACATGCTTCATCTCCAGGTAGACCCCCATCATGAATCCTCCACATTAGTATTCACCTCCTGCACCGTCACAGGGAGAAGCTGGTCTGAAATCAACTTACCGCTCGAGATTAAAGCGACGACAAACAGAGGCAGAAGCGGACAGCCCATGGTGGAGATGATATTAGTTATTATTGTTCTGTAGTTGGGTCGTAGTCCGCTTGTTTGATCTTTGCAGAGTAGAGACGAACCCGATCTTTGGTTTCCAGCAGCAGGTCTCCTCTGATGACCCCGCTGAGGTTGCAGACGAGGGGGATGTTGATGTTTTCGTAACGAGACACTCAGACATCCACAACTGTATTTGCAAAATAAAATGCCCCAAAAAATAGTCCAGGCACAGAAAGAAACGTGTGTTTTGTTTGGGGGGAGAAAATGAGTTAAAACAGTAAACAGCAATAAGAGCGCGGATTTTCAACTGTCTGTCTGCAGACTGATGAATTAGACCAAAACCCGCTGAAAGGATGCTGTGTTTCTGTCCAGTCTGTCTGTAATCAGCTTCAACTTGTCCTCGGTCTGCACCGTGCTGTCTCTGCACTCACTACACCGCTGCAAAAACACAGAATACTGAAGCGGGGACGAAAAAAACCATGATTGACAGTTCAAGGAGAACTTCTTTCTTCCAATCAGCAGCACCAAGGAAGGGGGCGGGACGCAGTGATGTGGTACCCGGAGTGGGCGTGGCCAAGGAGGCACTCTGGCCAATCAGAGACGAAGGCTGGGCTGGGAAACGCGCGAGGCGAAGAACCGCGCGGTGATGTGGCTTTGTGATTTATTAGGAGCTTAGTGTTGCTGCAGTACTGCTGGGGAAACGGTGTGGAGGGGACAGAGATAGTACCTGCAGAGCAGAGGATAGAGGAATGGAGAAGAGTGGTGGAGGACAGAGGAGGAGTGAATAGGAGGGAGGAGGATGGAGTGAGAGGGATGGAGAGAAGGAGGCCAGGATGGATGGAGAGAGTCATGGAGAAAGCTTGGGTTATAGGCAGGCTGAAGGGAGGGGTGGAGGAAGGAATGGATGGGGAGAGGGGGATGGAGGAGGATGGGGAGAGGGGGGTGGAGAGAGGGGGATGGAGGAGGATGGGGAGAGGGGGGTGGAGAGAGGAGGATGGGGAGAGGGGGGTGGAGAGAGGGGGATGGAGGAGGATGGGGAGAGGAGGATGGAGGATGGGGAGAGGAGGAGGAGGATGGAGAGTGGGAGATGGAGAGAGGGGGATGGAGGAGGATGGGGAGAGGAGGATGGAGAGTGGGGGATGGGGAGAGGGGGATGGAGGAGGATGGAGAGTGGGGGATGGGGAGAGGGGGATGGAGGAGGATGGAGAGTGGGGGATGGAGAGAGGGGAATGGAGGAAGGAATTGATGGAGAGAGGGGGATGGATAGAGAGTGATGGAAGGAGGGATGGGGAGAGGGTAATGATGGAGGAGGGGAATGATGGATATAGGGAAGGATGGAGAGAGGTCATGACCCCAGCAGGTCTGCAGCAGCCCAGGGTGGTGGGGAGGTGGAAGGGGTCGAATCAGCAACCTCTTCATCTGCAATCAGACGCTTATCAAGTGTTTCTACCAAGTTCTCAGCCGCAGTTTTAAGAGGATGATGTGTGACCGTACGTTCTCTTAATCAGACCTTAACAAAGCGTTTGCATGTAACTTTTCTGCATTTGCATATCGGCAATTTGACTTGAATTATGCTGTGCATGGGGTCTCATACGGTCTCATCAGAATCAGACTGTTGCTCGACAGTAACTGCTACGATGGGAATGTAGAGCTAGCTAGTTAGCCTGTTGCCTGAGGGGGCTGTAGAGCTAGCTAGTTAGCCTGGTGCCTGAGTGGAATGTAGAGCTAGCTAGTTAGCCTGGTACCTGAGGGGAATGTAGAGCTAGCTAGTTAGCCTGTTGCCTGAAGGGAATGTAGAGCTAGCTAGTTAGCCTGTTGCCTGAGGGGAATGTAGAGCTAGCTAGTTAGCCTGTTGCCTGAGGGGAATGTAGAGCTAGCTAGTTAGCCTGTTGCCTGAGGGGAATGTAGAGCTAGCTAGTTAGCCTAGTGTCTGAGGGGAATGTAGAGCTAGCTAGTCTGGTGCCTGAGTGGGCTGTAGAGCTAGTTAGCTAGCCTGGTGTCTGAGGGAAATGTAGAGCTAGCTAGTTAGCCTGTTGCCTGAGGGGAATGTAGAGCTAGCTAGCCTGGTGCCTGAGTGGGCTGTAGAGCTAGTTAGCTAGCCTGGTGCCTGAGTGGGCTGTAGAGCTAGTTAGCTAGCCTGGTGTGTGAGGGGGCTGTAGAGCTAGCTAGTTAGCCTGGTGTCTGAGGGGAATGTAGAGCTAGCTAGCTAGCCTGGTGCCTGGGGGGAATGTAGAGCTAGCTAGCTAGCCTGGTGTCTGAGGGGAATGTAGAGCTAGCTAGTCTGGTGCCTGAGGGGAATGTAGAGCTAGCTAGCTAGCCTGGTGCCTGAGGGGAATGTAGAGCTAGCTAGCTAGCCTGGTGCCTGAGGGGAATGTAGAGCTAGCTAGCTAGCCTGGTGCCTGGGTATTCCAGACAGCTGTTTAGTATGCTAATGTATGGTGATCTACACATCACTACTCCCGTCCTCTCTTGAGCCCCCACATTAATTGGCATGGCAAAGGCGGACGACATCTACTTGTAATCACTGTCCCTCGGACAAGTCCTCTGAGAGAAGAAGGGAGTAATGGAGAGAGGGATGGGGAGAGGGATGGGGAGAGGGATGGAGGAAGAGCAAGAGATGAAAAGGTGGAGAGAGACAGGAGAGAGAGAGGAATGGAAGGATAGAAAGCGATAGAGACTTGAGTCCCAATGGGATTATCCTTAGAAATCTGGTATCCCAGAAGGACTATGAGAGGAAGGAAGGAAGGAAAGGAGGAAGGAGAGAAGGAAGGGGGTTAAAAAGAGGCCAAGTAAGGAAGAGGGGAGAGATCTTAAGAGGCTGTGAGCTCGTCATTCCTGGAAGAAAAAACCACAGATAGAAAATGAGAAAGTGGATGGAGGGATCATGGGGAGGATTATTAACCAAGATTGATAAAAATGAGAGGGACAGGGGAGAGATGAGAGAGGCGAGGGGAGAGAGGAGAGGAGAGAGGAGAGAGAGGGGGAGAGGGGAAGAGGGGAGAGGGGAGGGAAGAGAGAGGGGGAGAAGGGGGTGTGGACAAGAAAGGGAGAGAGGGAATGGGGAAAGGAAAAGGAAGATGGAAGAGATATTTTGTGACCTACAGTAATGCATATTGTCATCTTCCTGGTCTCTGGAGCTTGTTACAGCCCTGTGAGCTGGCTGGTCACAAGTGAAGTGAACAAATAGTGAATGGAAATTACAGCAAAGCAGAAAATCAGGGATCAAAAGTGCTTCAGTGGTAAGAGTCAAGGGATGGGAAGTATTTACCAGACACAGTGTTCAGTAACATCTCAGCTAGCAGACACAGTGTAAAGTAACATCTCAGCTAGCAGACACAGTGTTCAGTAACATCTCAGCTAGCAGACACAGTGTTCAGTAACATCTCAGCTAGCAGACACAGTGTTCAGTAACATCTCAGCTAGCAGACACAGTGTAAAGTAACATCTCAGCTAGCAGACACAGTGTTCAGTAACATCTCAGCTAGCAGACACAGTGTTCAGTAACATCTCAGCTAGCAGACACAGTGTTCAGTAACATCTCAGCTAGCAGACACAGTGTAAAGTAACATCTCAGCTAGCAGACACAGTGTAAAGTAACATCACAGCTAGCAGACACAGTGTTCAGTAACATCTCAGCTAGCTAACACAGTGTAAAGTAACATCTCAGCTAGCAGACACAGTGTAAAGTAACATCTCAGCTAGCAGACAGTGTAAAGTAACATCACAGCTAGCAGACACAGTGTTCAGTAACATCTCAGCTAGCAGACACAGTGTAAAGTAACATCTCAGCTAGCAGACACAGTGTTCAGTAACATCTCAGCTAGCAGACACAGTGTAAAGTAACATCACAGCTAGCAGACACAGTGTTCAGTAACATCTCAGCTAGCAGACACAGTGTAAAGTAACATCTCAGCTAGCAGACACAGTGTTCAGTAACATCTCAGCTAGCAGACACAGTGTAAAGTAACATCTCAGCTAGCAGACACAGTGTTCAGTAACATCTCAGCTAGCAGACACAGTGTAAAGTAACATCTCAGCTAGCAGACACAGTGTTCAGTAACATCTCAGCTAGCAGACACAGTGTAAAGTAACATCTCAGCTAGCAGACACAGTGTTCAGTAACATCTCAGCTAGCAGACAGTGTTCAGTAACATCTCAGCTAGCAGACACAGTGTTCAGTAACATCTCAGCTAGCAGACACAGTGTAAAGTAACATCACAGCTAGCAGACACGGTGTAAAGTAACATCTCAGCTAGCAGACACAGTGTTCAGTAACATCTCAGCTAGCAGACACAGTGTAAAGTAACATCTCAGCTAGCAGACACAGTGTTCAGTAACATCTCAGCTAGCAGACACAGTGTAAAGTAACATCTCAGCTAGCAGACACAGTGTTCAGTAACATCTCAGCTAGCAGACACAGTGTAAAGTAACATCTCAGCTAGCAGACACAGTGTAAAGTAACATCTCAGCTAGCAGACACAGTGTTCAGTAACATCTCAGCTAGCAGACACAGTGTAAAGTAACATCTCAGCTAGCAGACACAGTGTTCAGTAACATCTCAGCTAGCAGACACAGTGTAAAGTAACATCACAGCTAGCAGACACGGTGTAAAGTAACATCTCAGCTAGCAGACACAGTGTTCAGTAACATCTCAGCTAGCAGACACAGTGTAAAGTAACATCTCAGCTAGCAGACACAGTGTAAAGTAACATCTCAGCTAGCAGACACAGTGTAAAGTAACATCTCAGCTAGCAGACACAGTGTAAAGTAACATCTCAGCTAGCAGACACAGTGTAAAGTAACATCTCAGCCACCAGACACACAATGGTGCAACAATAATATCCCATTAACTTCCATGATCACAGACAGTGCAGCCAGGCCATGTGAATTACCGTACTGCAAACCTGTGGTTGTGATGATCCAGCAGCAGCACCAGCATGTTGGGTAGGCTGGTAATGATTGGTTGCTGTGGATGAGTTAGTGTGTTTAATGGCTCCCTTCAGGCAACCTAAAGGCATATTCCTGGTAAATGATTATTACTGTATGAGATGAGTCTGGAGCACAGTCACCTTTTAAGGGTCAAGAAAAAAAGAGAGCAGTTGAGTGTGTGGCCATCAAATCTGTGAGCAGAGTTGTAATAGATGTTAGAATTGACTCATGTCTCTCTCTGTTTCTGTCTCCCTCTCCCCCCTCTCCCCTTCTCTTCTCTCTCATTCCCTCTCCTCCCCTCTCCTCCCTCTCATTCCTCTCCTCCCCTCTCCCCTCTCCTCCCCTCTCCTCCCTCTGTATCCTCTCCTCCCTCTCTCTCCTCCTCCCTCCCCTCCTCCCCTCTCGTCTCCCCTCGTCTCCCCTCTCCTCCCTCTGTCTCCTATCCTCCCTCTCTCTCCTCCTCCCTCCCCTCCTCCCCTCTCGTCTCCCCTCGTCTCCCCTCTCCTCCCTCTGTCTCCTATCCTCCCTATCTGTCCTCTCCCTACCCCTCCTCCCCTCTCCTGTCCCCTCTCCTCCCCTCTGCCCTCTCCTCCCTCTGTCTCCTCTCCCCCCTCTCTCTCCTCCTCCTGTCTACTGTGTTACAGCACAGTGGATTGGATTGTCTTCTTGAAAGTGGGATCTTTGCAGCAGCTTTAGTTGTCCCTTGGGTACGATGCCCTGCATGAATAACAGGAGACAGCAATATCTCAGATCACACAAGTGCTTCAGTGTTAAATATTGAGCTGGGTCCCTCATCAGCCAACCTGGCTGACACACAGCTCAGCTCCATTTCTGTCTAATTCAAACCTTCTGTCCTCTCTGCCTCCCCTCCTCTCCTACACCTTACCTCTCCTCCTCCCCTGCTCCTCTCCTCTACTGCTTCTATTATCCTCTCCTCTCCCATCCTGTTCTCCTCTCTCCCTCTCATTGTCTCCTTTCTCCTCCCCTCTTCTCCTCGCTCATCTCTACTCTCTTCCTCTCCTCTGATTCTGCAGTAATGAGGTTTAGCTTGAAGTAGACCTGGTTGTAGGTGCTGAAGAGACCCAGGACCTTAATGAGGAGGATGACCTTGGATTCTGCCTGAGGTAAAGAGAGAGAGGGAGAGAGAGAGAGGGAGGCAGGGCTGAAGATTCAAGAGAAGAGAAAAAAACATTTCATTTGATGAATCTAGTCGTCTCTTAGATGCATCCATTGGTTCAACTCCAGTTGGTTTATTAGAGGTAACCAAGGTCATGTTTTATCAAAGTGGTTCTGTTGGAGTGAAACACACAGATACTCAGCCTTCAGAGAACCTGGTCTTTGTGTCACATTGACATGCTTTACAAGCATTTACATGCCTGTATCTCTGTCTCTCTTTCTGTATGCCCTTCTCTTTCTCTCTCTGTCTCTGTCTTTCTCTCTTGGTCTCTGTCTGTCTGTATGTCTCTCTGTCTCTTTCTCTCTCTGTCTCTGTCTTTCTCTCTTGGTCTCTCCTGTCTGTCTGTATGTCTCTCTGTCCCTTTCTCTCTCTGTCTCTGTCTTTCTCTCTTGGTCTCTCTGTCTGTCTGTATGTCTCTCTGTCTCTTCTCTCTCTGTCTCTGTCTTTCTCTCTTGGTCTCTCTGTCTGTCTGTATGTCTCTTTCTCTCTCTGTCGTCTTTCTCTCTTGGTCTCTCTGTCTGTCTGTATGTCTCTCTGTCTCTTTCTCTCTCTGTCTCTGTCTTTCTCTCTTGGTCTCTCTGTCTGTATGTCTCTGGTCTCTATCTCTCTCTGTCTCTCTCGCTCGGTTTCTCTCTCTCACACACACAACATGACACATCCTTTTCCTAATACAGACACCGTGTTGCGGCTGTTAATCATCCCCTTTTCTTCTCCTCTCCCTCCTTCTCTCTCTTCTCTTCCCTCACTCCCTCCCTCCTTCCCTCCATCCCTCCCTCCCTCTCTTTACGCTTCCTCCCCCCTCATCCCTGCGCATGATGTTTCCTTTGTAGCTCTTCGAAATCAATGGTTCTCATTTCGTCCAGAATTGATTCTACCATCTGTAATCGTTGACGCCATCACCTTCTACCACCGCAGCCCCCTCCCTCCCTCCATCTCTATCCACCCTCTCCTCCATCCTCCCTCCCTCTCTATCCACCCTCTCCTCCATCTCCCTCCCTCTCTATCCACCCTCTCCTCCATCCTCCCTCCCTCTCTATCCACCCTCTCCTCCATCCTCCCTCCCTCTCTATCCACCCTCTCCTCCATCCTCCCTCCCCTCTCTATCCCCACCCTCTCCTCCATCCTCCCTCCATCTCTATCCACCCTCTCCTCCCCAGGCCCCCCTCCCTCCATCTCTACCCACCCTCTCCTCCCAGCCCCCCTCCCTCCATCTCTATCCACCCTCCCCTCCATCCTCCCTCCATCTCTCACTCCATCTTTTAATTACACTATCCTGGATGTAAGATGATAGTGTTCTGATCAGTACTATCATAGTGCCATACTATATTGTTCTGATCAGGTACTATCATAGTGCCATACTATACTGTTCTGATCAGTACTATCATAGTGCCATACTATACTGTTCTGATCAGTACTATCATAGTGCCATACTATATTGTTCTGATCAGTACTATCATAGTGCCATACTATACTGTTCTGATCAGTACTATCATAGTGCCATACTATACTGTTCTGATCAGTACTATCATAGTGCCATACTATATTGTTCTGATCAGTACTATCATAGTGCCATACTATACTGTTCTGATCAGTACTATCATAGTGCCATACTATACTGTTCTGATCAGTACTATCATAGTGCCATACTATATTGTTCTGATCAGTACTATCATAGTGCCATACTATACTGTTTCTGATCAGTACTATCATAGTGCCATACTATACTGTTCTGATCAGTACTATCATAAGTGCCATACTATACTGTTCTGATCAGTACTATCATAGTGCCATACTATACTGTTCTGATCAGTACTATCATAGTGCCATACTATACTGTTCTGATCAGTACTATCATAGTGCCATACTATACTGTTCTGATCAGTACATCATAGTGCCATACTATACTGTTCTGATCAGTACTATCATAGTGCCATACTATACTGTTCTGATCAGTACTATCATAGTGCCATACTATACTGTTTCTGATCAGTACTATCATAGTGCCATACTATACTGTTCTGATCAGTACTATCATAGTGCCATACTATACTGTTCTGATCAGTACTATCATAGTGCCATACTATACTGTTCTGATCAGTACTATCATAGTGCCATACTATACTGTTCTGATCAGTACTATCATAGTGCCATACTATACTGTTCTGATCAGTACTATCATAGTGCCATACTATATTGTTCTGATCAGTACTATCATAGTGCCATACTATACTGTTCTGATCAGTACTATCATAGTGCCATACTATACTGTTCTGATCAGTACTATCATAGTTGCCATACTATACTGTTGCTAGATCAGTACTATCATAGTGCCATACTATACTGTAGAATGTACTTTGTTAGGGCATCAGCAGTATGTACTACAGCATGTTAACAGCCCTGCAGTCAAGAAGCATCTTCTTGAAGAGGACAGTCAGATGTAGCTAACCTGATGTGTGAAGCATTACAGTGTACTGCTTCCAGTCTTGGGAGTGTATGGATGTATTGAAACCCTGTTATCGATTCAGTCTGTGTCTGTACTGCATCTCCAAGGCTCTGGTATTGAACATGGCTTCTCTGTTACCCAGCAACAGCAGAGAAGTGTTGCCTTGAAGTTTTGATTGGTGGAAAAATGAAAGAGAATTGATAGGAATTTTATTTAGTCGCTAACAACTCCTGAGAACCTGGGAGAAATCCAAGTCAGAGAGTCAGGGAGGAGCTGGGGCAGAGGGGAGGAGCTGGGGCAGAGGGGGAGGAGCTGGGGCAGAGGGGAGGGACTCCCACTGTCTGGAGGAAGCTCATCCAGGTCTGACATCTGGGACGATCGCTGATATACGAACACCGAGTTCCATCTATCCTCACTGCGCACTCTTAAAACAGGGGAGGGTGGGGGGGGGTGAGGGAGGGAGGGAGAGCGAGAGAGAAGAGGGGGAGAGCGGAGGGAGGGGAAAAGAGATAGAAAGAGGTAGAAAGATGGAGAGAGAGCAAGAGCGGGAGAGAGAAGGAGGGAGAAAGAAAGAGTGATGAAAGAGGGAGGGACGGAAAGGAGAGAGAAAGAGGAAGGGAGAGGAGAGATAAAGAGAGACACCAAGCAGCTGGATGAGAGGATAAGCAGCAGTGTAAATCCCTCCTGCTCCATCAGAGGTAATCACACAGGGTTCAGCTCATCTCTGAGCGTCTCCAGCCTAACAAGATCGTCACATCATTCAAAAGCTGTTCATGATTCCAGACATTTCACCTCCCAGCCTGTGATCCAGGCTCAGCAGCCATGTTTACGAGCTCAGGCACACTCATCTGGACACCAAGCACATCAAACTGATTTCCTCCACCTATCAGTGATGTAGTACTCCTTGTGCTGGGCCAATCACAACTGTTTATCTCATACGGGTGTGTTTTATATGATGACTGTGTTTGTCAACAACCAAGAGGGCTTTGCTATGATTGGTTGCATCTATCCAAGAGATCTACCATCTATCCAACTGTCCCGTTGCATCCAGAAGCATTTTTAGTCTGCGCCCGTCTGAATTGAACTGAAAAGTTCCAGATTAAAACAAGCTTGTAAACTGGTGTGGTAATGGAGGCTGTTCACTTCACAGATGTGAAAATGGATTACCGGTGTAGTCCTTTCTTTCCAGGCTTGGAGTTGTTAAGTGGGCTGGAATGTATGATTAAATGTTTGATTGTTTTGGCTCATGCTGAGGATCATTTATCCCACCTGCTTACTGTCAAGCTCCGGCAGGAAGTAACAGGCTTAAATAGCATAACCAGGATGACCCCCTTTCACGCCCTGATTGGCCCAGAGTGAAATCATTAAGCCCTGATTGGCACAGAGTGAAATCATTAAACCCTGATTGGCCCAGAGTGAAAATAATTAAGCAATTCGGATTGTCTTCAACATGGCTGTGCAATCTTTAACACACTGCCTTCATTTATGTATCAATCCATTCATCCCACCTCCCTCCCTCTCTCTGTCTCTCTCCTCCCTCTCTCTCTCCCTCCCTCTCTCTCTGTCTCTCTCCTCCCTCTCTCTCTCCCTCCCTCTCTCTCTGTCTCTCTCATCCCTCCCTCTCTCCCTCCCTCCCTCCCTCCCTCTCTCTCCCTCCCTCCCTCTCTGTCTCTCCCTCTCTCTGTCT
This sequence comes from Protosalanx chinensis, assembly GCA_030340685.1. Classification (NCBI taxonomy): domain Eukaryota; kingdom Metazoa; phylum Chordata; class Actinopteri; order Osmeriformes; family Salangidae; genus Protosalanx; species Protosalanx chinensis. The sequence goes on from CM059322.1 coordinate 467,168, forward strand.
CTTTCTCTCTCTCTTTCTCTGTCTCTCTCTCCCTCTCTCTCCCTCTCTCTCCCTCTCTGTCTCTCTCTCTCCCTTTCTGTCTCTCTCCTCCCTCCCTCTCTCTCTCTCTCTCTCCCTCTCTCTCCCTCTCTCTCCCTCTCTCTCTCTCTCTGTCTCTCTCTGTCTCTCTCTCCCTCTCTGTCTCTCTCCTTCCTCCCTCCCTCTCTCCCTCCCTCTCTCTCTGTCTCTCCCTCTCTCTCTCTCTTTGTCTCTCTCTCCCTCTCTCTCTCTCTCTCACACTGCACACACCCCACTGCCACCTCACATGCACACATTACACACACTACACACACTACGCACACACACACACACTCCATAAACACACACCTACTACACACACCCCACAGTGCTGTTGAGACAAGGCCTCCATCTGGTCCAGCATCTGACGAAGACATAACATGTGCGTCCCCGTGGGTCCAGAGCTGGTGACAGGCAAAGATAGTTCTGTTGTCAGGGGCAACTACATGTATTTAATCACATGGCTCCTCAGTGTAACACTAACATGGAGATGTGTTGCTATTGGTCAGTTATTACGACACATTACTGGAATGTTCTCTCTTGCTCACACACACACTCTCACACACACACACTCTCTCTCAAACACACTCACTCACACACACACCCTCTCACACACACTCTCTCACAACAAACCCTCCCTCCCACACACACACACACACACACACACAGGTTAACCATGTCCCTGTTAGAAGATGCTCAAATCTAATTGAGACATAATGTAATTACATGCATTTTCAATATTAAACTAACAGTTTTTCCTTTACTGTTATTTATATATTTCACTGGCATCCACAGCCTCTCAGCCTCACATCCTCTCAGCCTCTCATCCTCTCAGCCTCTCAGCCTCTCAGCTTCAGCCTTTCAGCCTCTCAGACAGTACCTGAACAGGCAGCAAAGCATGATGGGAGTTCTGCATCAGCTCGAATTAACAATCATTCAGTAAATTCAATGTTTAGAAGGACAGAAAGAGGGAAAGAGCGCGGTAGGGAGAGAGACACAGGGAGAGAGACATGTAGAGAGACAGGGGGAGAGAGACAGAGAGAGAGACAGGGGGAGAGACATGTAGAGAGACAGGGAGAGAGAGAGACAGAGAGAGACAGGGAGAGAGAGAGACAGAGAGAGAGAGAGGGAGAGAGACAGGGAGAGAGAGACAGAGAGAGACAGGGAGAGAGAGAGACAGAGAGGAGGAGAGACAGGAGAGGAGAGCGACAGGGAGAGAGATAGGGAGAGAGAGACAGGGGAGAGAGAGACAGAGAGAGAGAGAGAGAGAGAGACAGGGAGAGAGAGACAGAGAGAGGAGAGAGAGAGAGAGAGACAGGGAGAAAGAGTGAGAACAAGAAGTAGGCAGAGGTCAAGCCACTCAGAAGAAGATAATGACAAGGTCGTGATGAGGTCATGGGGAATGTGCTCAAAAGCCCTCAGGCGAGCGAGCTGTGAATGAATGTGCCTCTCTCCTCCTGGAGAAGCTCATAAAGCAGACAGGCAGGCAGATCCCTCAAGGTTGTTCTGGGAGATGTTTCATTTTGTGGCTTTTGACACTAAACAGCCTCGCTGTCTTGCTGCAACACTCAAAAAGGGCTCGTCTGAATGTGATTTCCATATTGTGTTGAAAGTGTGTGTTCACTCAGATTCTGAACATTTCTACATGTGTCGTACAGCCTCAGAATCCAGCCCAGCTAGCCCAGCTAGCCCAGCTAGCCCAGCTAGCCCAGCTAGCCCAGCTAGCCCAGCTAGCCACATAGCCCAAGCCCTGACAGGGAGGTCAGGTGGCTCAGTGGTTAAAGCGTTGTGTTCTTGGGCAAGGCACTTCACCCTACTTGCCTCAGGGGGGAATGTCCCTGTACTTGCTTTGTAGGCCTTGAGTGTTACAAACATTTAGAGAGCTCTGCCATGGAGATGCATGCTCTACTGCCAACCTCCTTCTCCCTGTCTCCTCCCCCTCCTCCCTCCCCCCTCCCCCCCTCTCCCTGCTCCCTCTATCTGGCTCTGTGGACCCTGTCTGTCCCCAGACCCCCCACCACTACACCTCACCCCCTGTCTGTCCCAGACCCCCACCACTACACCTCACCCCCTGTCTGTCCCAGACCCCCCACCACTACACCTCACCCCCTGTCTGTCCCAGACCCCCCACCACTACACCTCACCCCTGTCTGTCCCAGACCCCCCACCACTACACCTCACCCCCTGTCTGTCCCAGACCCCCCACCACTACACCTCACCCCCTGTCTGTCCAGACCCCCCCACCACTACACCTCACCCCCTGTCTGTCCAGACCCCCCCACCACTACACCTCCCCCCCTGTCTGTCCCAGACCCCCCACCACTACACCTCCCCCCCTGTCTGTCCAGACCCCCCACCACTACACCTCCCCCCCTGTCTGTCCCCAGACCCCCACCACTACACCTCCCCCCCTGTCTGTCCCAGACCCCCCACCACTACACCTCACCCCTGTCTGTCCCAGACCCCCCACCACTACACCTCCCCCCCTGTCTGTCCCAGACCCCCCACCACTACACCTCACCCCTGTCTGTCCCAGACCCCCACCACTACACCTCCCCCCCTGTCTGTCCCAGACCCCCCACCACTACACCTCCCCCCCTGTCTGTCCCAGACCCCCCACCACTACACCTCCCCCCCTGTCTGTCCCAGACCCCCCACCACTACACCTCCCCCCCTGTCTGTCCCAGACCCCCCACCACTACACCTCCCCCCCTGTCTGTCCCAGACCCCCCACCACTACACCTCCCCCCCTGTCTGTCCCAGACCCCCCACCACTACACCTCCCCCCCTGTCTGTCCCAGACCCCCCACCACTACACCTCCCCCCCCCTGTCTGTCCCAGACCCCCCACCACTACACCTCCCCCCTGTCTGTCCCAGACCCCCCACCACTACACCTCCCCCCCTGTCTGTCCCAGACCCCCCACACTACACCTCACCCCCTGTCTGTCCCAGACCCCCCACCACTACACCTCCCCCCCTGTCTGTCCCAGACCCCCCACCACTACACCTCCCCCCCTGTCTGTCCCAGACCCCCCACCACTACACCTCCCCCCCCTGTCTGTCCCAGACCCCCCACCACTACACCTCCCCCCCTGTCTGTCCAGACCCCCCCACCACTACACCTCCCCCCCTGTCTGTCCCAGACCCCCCACCACTACACCTCACCCCCTGTCTGTCCCAGACCCCCCACCACTACACCTCCCCCCTCTGTCTGTCCCAGACCCCCCACCACTACACCTCACCCCCTGTCTGTCCCAGACCCCCCACCACTACACCTCACCCCCTGTCTGTCCAGACCCCCCCACCACTACACACTCCCCCCCTGTCTGTCCCAGACCCCCCACCACTACACCTCCCCCCCTGTCTGTCCCAGACCCCCCACCACTACACCTCACCCCTGTCTGTCCCAGACCCCCCACCACTACACCTCCCCCCCTGCCTGTCCCAGACCCCCACCACTACACCTCCCCCCCTGTCTGTCCCAGACCCCCCAACCACTACACCTCACCCCTGTCTGTCCCAGACCCCCCACCACTACACCTCCCCCCCTGTCTGTCCCAGACCCCCCACCACTACACCTCCCCCCTGTCTGTCCCAGACCCCCCACCACTACACCTCCCCCCCTGTCTGTCCCAGACCCCCCACCACTACACCTCCCCCCCTGTCTGTCCCAGACCCCCCACCACTACACCTCCCCCCCTGTCTGTCCCAGACCCCCCACCACTACACCTCCCCCCCTGTCTGTCCCAGACCCCCCACCACTACACCTCCCCCCCTGTCTGTCCCAGACCCCCCACCACTACACCTCCCCCCCTGTCTGTCCCAGACCCCCCACCACTACACCTCCCCCCCCTGTCTGTCCCAGACCCCCCACCACTACACCTCCCCCCCTGTCTGTCCCAGACCCCCCACCACTACACCTCACCCCCCTGTCTGTCCCAGACCCCCCACCACTACACCTCCCCCCCTGTCTGTCCCAGACCCCCCACCACTACACCTCCCCCCCTGTCTGTCCCAGACCCCCCACCACTACACCTCCCCCCCTGTCTGTCCCAGACCCCCCCACCACTACACCTCCCCCCCTGTCTGTCCCAGACCCCCCACCACTACACCTCCCCCCCTGTCTGTCCCAGACCCCCCACCACTACACCTCACCCCCTGTCTGTCCCAGACCCCCCACCACTACACCTCCCCCCCTGTCTGTCCCAGACCCCCCACCACTACACCTCACCCCCTGTCTGTCCCAGACCCCCCACCACTACACCTCACCCCCTGTCTGTCCCAGACCCCCCACCACTACACCTCCCCCCCTGTCTGTCCCAGACCCCCCACCACTACACCTCACCCCCTGTCTGTCCCAGACCCCCCACCACTACACCTCACCCCCTGTCTGTCCCAGACCCCCCACCACTACACCTCCCCCCCTGTCTGTCCCAGACCCCCCACCACTACACCTCACCCCCTGTCTAGATCCATTTCACACCCTTCACTGGGCTAACATCTCTTTTTCACTTTTGATATTCCTGTCTCTCCTCTGCACCTACTCTCCCTCATACCCCCTCCTCCTCCCCCTCCTCCTCCCCCTCCTCCTCCCTCTCCTCCCTCTCTCCCCCTCAGCCATTGTTTTCCCTTCCATCTCCTCTGCCTTTCTGAGTCGATCTTCCACTCCCTCCCTCTCCTCCCTCTCTCAGCTTGGATGTCCTACATCGCTGTACCTCTGTTCTATTTTTACTTCTTTTCTTCCCTCTCTCCTCATTGTTTTCGTGTCTTCCCTGCATCCACGTGCACTGGACCCCTCATCCCCATCACCCATCTCTCTCTCTCTCTCTCCTTTTTTTTTTAATGTGTCCTATATGTGTTCATTTTCTTTTCTCTTCATATCAAAGCAGCTTCCTTCCTCCCTCTCTCCTTCCCTCCTCATTCCTCTCTCTCCCTCCTCCATCCCTCTCCTCCTTCCCCTGCTCTCTTCCTTTCCATCTATCCATCCATCCCTCTCACGCTCATCCCTCTCTCCCCATCCCTCCATCCCTCCCCCCTCCACCCTCTCTCTCATCCCCCCCCCCCTCCCTCTCTCTGTGGTGAGGGGTTCTTCCCCTCTGATCCTCCAGGTGAAGGTGGGCTGTGTGAGGTTCCAACCTGGCAGAACTGGGAGAAACTTAGCAGAACAGAAATGATCATCCTCTCATCTCTCTCTCTCTCTGTCTCCTACGCTCTCTCTCTCTCTCTCTCTGTCTCCTACTCTCTCTCTCTCTCTCTCTCTGTCTCCTACTCTCTCTCTCTCTCTCTCTCTGTCTCCTACTCTCTCTTTCTCTCTCTGTCTCCTACTCTCTCTCTCTCTCTCTGTCTCCTACTCTCTCTCTCTCTGTCTCCTACTCTCTCTCTCTCTCTCTCTCTCTGTCTCCTACTCTCTCTCTCTCTCTCTCTCTCTCTCTCTGTCTCTCTCTGTCTCTCTCTCTCTCTCTCTCTGAAAATACTTCCTCTCTTTTCTCCCTCCTGTGCTGCTCTTCTTGCCGTCTTCGCTGGGTTGAGCCTGAGTGAGTCGACACCGACAAGAAGAAACATCTGAAAATAAAACACTTCTGAAAAATGGATCCCAGATTAGAAGAAGCTAAACTTTTAATGGGAGGAAATACATTTTCTGCAGCGGCAAAAAGAGGTGGGGTTTGGAGTTGCTGGGAGTGGGGTTTAGTGAGGGGGGGTTTAGTGAGGGGGGTTTAGTGAGGGGGGCTTAGTGAGGGGGGGTTTAGTGAGGGGGGTTTAGTGAGGGGGGCTTAGTGAGGGGGGTTTAGTGAGGGGGGTTTAGTGAGGGGGGTTTAGTGAGGGGGGTTGAATTGAAACCTGAATTAGAGTTTGTAGTATCAGGGCATCAGTTCAGACTCAGAGCCCCCCAGCCCTCTTGCCGCTCCTCCCCTCTTCTCCTCCTCCCCCCCCTCCCCCTCTCCCTCCCCCTGGCAGCGCTGTCAGCCTGGCTTCTCTCTGCAGATCAGAGTGTGTGTGGAGGGATGTGTCCAGGTGGAGAGATCAAACACTTTAATTACCACTGGCTTGTTGGTGGTGCTGGATACAGCGACTGCATAGGAGCAGGGCAGGAGGGAAGAGGCACACACACAGAAACACACACACACAGAAACACACACACACACACACCTCTGCCACCTCCTTTGTCCTCTGGCTGACCTTCAGTCTTAGAGAGATCTGAGGCAAGGGCTGGGGGAGGACTGGGGGGAGGACTGGGGGGAGGACTGGGGGGAGGACTGGGGGGAGGACTGGGGGGAGGACTGAGGGGAGGACTGGGGGAGGACTGAGGGGAGGACTGAGGGGAGGACTGGGGGAGGACTGGGGGAGGATTGGGGGGAGGATTGGGGGAGGACTGGGGGAGGACTGGGGGGAGGATTGGGGGGAGGATTGGGGGAGGACTAGGGGGAGGATTGGGGGGAGGATTGGGGGAGGACTGGGGGGAGGATTGGGGGAGGACTGGGGGGAGGATTGGGGGAGGACTGGGGGAGGACTGGGGGAGGACTGGGGGAGGACTGGGGGAGGATTGGGGGAGGACTGGGGGGAGGATTGGGGGAGGATTGGGGGAGGACTGGGGGAGGACTGGGGGAGGACTGGGGGGAGGACTGGGGGAGGATTGGGGGAGGATTGGGGGAGGATTGGGGGAGGATTGGGGGAGGACTGGGGGAGGACTGGGGGAGGACTGGGGGGAGGACTGGGGGGAGGATTGGGGGAGGACTGGGGGGAGGATTGGGGGGAGGATTGGGGGAGGACTGGGGGGAGGACTGGGGGAGGACTGGGGGGAGGATTGGGGGAGGATTGGGGGAGGACTGGGGGAGGACTGGGGGAGGACTGGGGGGAGGACTGGGGGAGGACTGGGGGAGGACTGGGGGGAGGACTGGGGGAGGACTGGGGGGAGGACTGAGGGAGGACTGGGGGAGGATTGGGGGAGGACTGGGGGGAGGACTGGGGGAGGACTGGGGGGAGGACTGGGGGAGGATTGGGGGAGGATTGGGGGGAGGACTGGGGGAGGACTGGGGGAGGATTGGGGGAGGACTGGGGGGAGGACTGGGGGAGGATTGGGGGGAGGACTGGGGGAGGATTGGGGGAGGACTGGGGGGAGGACTGGGGGAGGATTGGGGGAGGACTGGGGGAGGACTGGGGGAGGACTGGGGGAGGATTGGGGGAGGTTTGGGGGAGGATTGGGGGAGGATTGGGGGAGGACTGGGGGAGGACTGGGGGAGGATTGGGGGAGGATTGGGGGAGGACTGGGGGAGGACTGGGGGAGGACTGGGGGAGGATTGGGGGAGGACTGGGGGAGGACTGGGGGGAGGACTGGGGGAGGACTGGGGGAGGACTGGGGGAGGACTGGGGGAGGACTGGGGGAGGATTGGGGGAGGATTGGGGGGGATTCATTATATATGTTATTACTAAAACCTTTGTCCGTCATTTAACAATTCAGATTGGGTTTGATTTTTGCATCCAAAGCTAACATTTCAGGCTGATAAACACGTAAAACAATATGTTACTGTGTTATATTTAACCTTTAGGGTTAGTGTATGATTGTTTGGGTGTTGAATGTGAGGGTTTGAGGTATGTTGGATGTGTGTATGGATAGTGTGTGTGATGTGTGTGTGATGTGTGTGTGATGTGTGTGTGTGTGGGGTACGCTGGAAGCGGAGTGATCCATCAAATTACCTGAGAGCTCTGGACCATGGCCAGGGCAACACAGACACACATACACACACATCACACACACACACTCTCACACACAAACATACACACTCTCTATCACACACACACACTCTCACACACACACATACACACTCTCTATCACACACACACACTCTCACACACACACATACACACTCTCTATCACACACACACACTCTCACACACAAACATACACACTCTCTATCACAAACACGTTTGTGTTCTCCAGCAGTGTTCTCCAGCACTGTTCTCCAGCAGTGTTCTCCAGCAGTGTTCTCCAGCAGTGTTCTCCAGCAGTGTTCTCCAGCAGTGTTCTCCAGCACTGTTCTCCAGCACTGTTCTCCAGCAGTGTTCTCCAGCAGTGTTCTCCAGCAGTGTTCTCCAGCAGTGTGTCTCCAGCAGTGTTCTCCAGCACTGTTCTCCAGCAGTGTTCTCCAGCAGTGTGTCTCCAGCAGTAATATACTAGCAGCAGAGTTTATAGAGGAACAACTAAAGGTCAGGATGGTTTACAAGCCCAGCAGTCAATATTGAATGATCCCTCGTAGAACAGGGGTGCAGGGGGGGGGGGGAGAGTGGGAGGTTAGAGGCTGTGTTAGAGGCTGAGTGGGAGGTTAGAGGCTGTATTGGATGTTAGAGGCTGTGTTAGAGGTTAGAGGCTGTGTTAAAGGTTAGAGGCTGTGTTGGAGGTTAGAGGCTGGGTAGGAGGTTAGAGGCTGGGTAGGAGGTTAGAGGCTGTGTTAGAGGTTAGAGGCTGTATTGGATGTTAGAGGCTGTGTTAGAGGTTAGAGGCTGTGTTGGAGGTTAGAGGCTGGGTAGGAGGTTAGAGGCTGTGTTAGAGGTTAGAGGCTGAGTGGGAGGTTAGAAGCACAGGGGACCTAACAAGGACTGCTTGTTAGTTACTAGATACACGCACACCCTCACACACACACCTCACACACACACCTCACACACACACCCTCACACACACACCTCACACACACACCTCACACACACACCCTCACACACACACCTCACACACACACCTCACACACACACCCTCACACACACACCTCACACACACACCTCACACACACACACCTCACACACACACCCTCACACACACACCTCACACACACACCCTCACACACACACCTCACACACACACCTCACACACACACACCCTCACACACACCTCACACACACACCTCACACACACACCCTCACACACACCTCACACACACACCTCACACACACACACCTCACACACACACACACCTCACACACACACACACCCTCAAACACACACCCTCACACACACATGTCCACATACATGCACTATATCATTCTTCTATCACCCTTTATCACCCCTCTATAATTCCTCTATCACCCCTGTATCACCTTCTATCACCCTCTATCACCCCTCTATAATTCCTCTATCACCCCTCTATCACCCTCTATCACCCCTATATCACCTTCTATCACCCCTCTATAATACCTCCATCACCCCTCTATAAATCCTCTATCACCCCTGTATCACCTTCTATCACCCTCTATCACCCCTATATCACCTTCTATCACCCCTCTATAATACCTCTATCACCCCTCTATAAATCCTCTATCACCCCTGTATCACCTTCTGTCACCCTCTATCAACCCTATATCACCTTCTATCACCCCTCTATAATACCTCTATCACCCCTCTATAATGCCTCTATCACCCCTGTATCACCTTCTATCACCCTCTATCAACCCTATATCACCTTCTATCACCCCTCTATAATACCTCTATCACCCCTCTATAATGCCTCTATCACCCCTGTATCACCTTCTATCACTCTCTATCACCTTCTATCACCTTCTATCACCCCTCTATAATGCCTCTATCACCCCTGTATCACCTTCTATCACTCTCTATCAACCCTATATCACATTCTATCACCCCTCTATAATACCTTTATCACCCCTCTATAATGCCTCTATCACCCCTGTATCACCTTATATCACCTTATATCACCCCTCTATAATTCCTCTATCACCCCTCTATCGTCCCTCTGTCACCCCTCCTGTGTGGCCTGGACATGTGGCTGGGTGGCTGTGTGGTGAGTGGTCTGTAAAACAATGACAAGCCATATCTGTGCAGCCCAGGCCATGCTAGACTGAGCTGTTAATCTGTAATGGGAGATAACCGCCCTGCACACACACACACAGACACACACGCACACACACACACACACACACACACAGACACACGTGCACACACACACGCTCGCACACACAGTTTAGGATGATCTACAGAGCTAGAGAGCCCTTTTCCTCTTTGGCTGACTGTGATGAAACTGAGGATTTTCCCCCCTGGGTAAGAGGCTACCCCTGTTCCCCCCCCCCCCCCCCACCAAGAGGAGATCAGGCTGGATAACTGACATGATTTATGGGAATCCAACATTGAGCTATGTGGAAAACAACCCATATTTATATCCTGCTTGCTGTTTTGACTTTTAGTGTGTGTGCGTGTGTGTGGGTATGTGTGTTGGTTTGTGTGTGTGTGTTTGTGTGTGTGTGTTTGTGTGTGTGGGTATGTGTGTGTGGGTATGTGCGTGTGTATTACAGTGCTTTGTGGATATTGTCTGTGTCTACTATCAGTAGCTAGTCTTATACCCAGAATGCATTTCTTCTCAAATAGCCAGCAGCTGTGTGCAGCAGGATCTCAGAGCTAGCTGCTTCATGTCATGTGACTCCGGGCTGACAGAGAACTTCTGAACGGTTCTAGAATGGTCCAAACAGACGATTCATCACCGTGGAAACTCTGTGAGGCCCGTAGAACATCCAGCCCAGCCCAGTCTGCTGTGCCAGCATACATTAACACCGGCCACAGTGAGCTGCTCTACTTGTTTCTAATCATGCAGATGGAATCATCAGGTCCAAACCAAAAAAACTCGTTTGGTTATTCTGTACTTTTTTATTCATTCAGCTATCGATGTGTGAGAGCATCACTGGAGCTGGGGGGGGGGAGGAAGTAATGAGGGGAGGATAGGAGGGAAGATAAGTGAGAAGATAAGTGAGAGAGGGATGAGGAGGGGAAGCCGAAGGAGGAGGAGAGAAGGGAGGGAAGGAGAGGAGGAAGGAGAGGAGGGAGGGAGGGAGGAGGGGAGAGGAGGAGGAAGAGATGAGGGAGGAGGAGGAAGAGATGAGGGAGGAGGAGGGGAGGAGGGAGGAGAGGAGGGGAGAGGAGGGGAGAGGAGGGAGGAGGAGGAAGAGATGAGGGAGGAGGAGGGGAGGAGAGGAGAAGAGGGAGGAGGAGGAGGGGAGGGGGGAGGATGGAGGAGGGGAGGGGGGAGGAGGAGGGTAGTTCCCCTTGGATCATTAGAACTAAGTACTCCAGGTGGTTCAGGGAGTGTTTGCCCACCATGTTTGTGTTGGTGGTTGGTCTTCATTACAGGTGTAATCCATCCTCCAGCCTCCAGCCTCCATCCTCCAGCCTCCATCCTCTACCCTCCATCCTCCAGCCTCCAGCCTCCATCCTCTACCCTCCAGCCTCCAGCCTCCATCCTCTACCCTCCAGCCTCCATCCTCTACCCTCCATCCTCCAGCCTCCATCCTCTACCCTCCAGCCTCCATCCTCTACCCTCCATCCTCCAGCCTCCAGCCTCTACCCTCCATCCTCCAGCCTCCATCCTCCAGCCTCCAGCCTCTACCCTCCATCCTCCAGCCTCCATCCTCCAGCCTCCATCCTCTACCCTCCAGCCTTCAGCCTTCATCCTTCATCCTCCAGCATCCAGCCTCCATCCTCCAGCCTTCATCCTTCATCCTTCATCCTCCAGCCTCCATCCTCCAGCCTCCAGCCTCTATCGTGACCACCTGAATGCTGAGCACAGGAGGGTAGGGAGGGAGGGAGGAAAGAGGAGGGGGGAGCGAGAGGGGAGGGGGGAGCGAGGGAACACCTACTGTAGGGGGGCTCTAGGTAGGTGATGCTACATGATCGGGGGGCTGTAGGTAGGTGATGCTACATGACCTGGGGGCTCTAGGTAGGTGATGCTACATGACCTGGGGGCTGTAGGTAGGTGATGCTACATGACCTGGGGGCTCTAGGTAGGTGATGCTACATGACCTGGGGGCTGTAGGTAGGTGATGCTACATGACCTGGGGGCTCTAGGTAGGTGATGCTACATGACCTGGGGGCTGTAGGTAGGTGATGCTACATGATCGGGGGGCTCTAGGTAGGTGATGCTACATGACCTGGGGGCTGTAGGTAGGTGATGCTACATGACCTGGGGGCTCTAGGTAGGTGATGCTACATGAACATCTACCTCTGATCCTTCGTCTCTCTGGCATCACCAGCCCCTGGAATCAATAGACTGTGAGGGGTGATGGAAAGAGAGGGAGGAAGAGAGAGAGGGGGAGAGAAAGATAGAGAGATGTAGAGAGAGAGATGCAGGAAGAGAGACGAAGGGAGATAAAGACACAGAGTGAGGTAGAGAGAGAGACACAGAGGTAAAGAGACAGAGAGAGAGAGAGAGAGGGAGGGGGGGGAGGGAAGGAGACGCAGGGAGAGAGAGAAAAGTGTGATAATGCTGTTGCTTCCCTAAAGCTATTCTGGCCTTGTTAGAATACAAAGTCCCACAGTAGTGACAGAGCACATTCCAGAGCACTGCACAGAAGGAGTCTACTACCATCTAGTGGCGACAAATGTGTACTGCAAAGGTGTACTGTAATGTCACATTTATGGCGTGTTCAATGGTGTGTTTGAGAGAAGAGGTACTTAATAAGGTCAGGGAGGAGGATATTTGTTTTGTGTAATACATTTTATTTAATTGTATTATTAGATAAAGAGCTTCATTTAACAAATATTACATTCATAAAAAAATAACTGTACAGTGAAACTACTGGTATTAAATAGAGAACATCTATCCCAATTCTTTATACTATGTCTATACAAATGCTCTCCAATCATAGTAAATGTTTATCTACAAGTAACATACATAGCTGTGTGTTTAAAAGGCTGGAAAAAAAAAGAGTTCGCTAATATTAAAAGAGGCAGTTGGTGAAACGTAAATAAATTAACATAATGACATTCTAAGGTGTTGATGTTCTAGCGATCCGTCGTCCTGGCGATAGAAGGTTCTGGATCAGAACCTGCAGCAGAAGCCACAGCCTTTGTTATGGCAGCATTTACAGCACCAGCGACACAGAGAGATGTGGCTCTGACGCTTCACCCTGATGGGGGCCTGGAGGGGAGGGGAGGGAGGAGGGGAGGGGAGAAAGGGAGGGAGGGAGGGACATGGGGGAGAGGAGAACATGGTCAGGTTTGCTCCACCAGAAGGTTCACCTTAGATCCACAAACAGGCTGTCTATGAGCTGCCTCCAGTTCCACTGTGTTTACAGTGTCTGATATTACTGACTGGGAGTGAAATGAGTTCTGGAACTTACAAAGAAGTTCTGTGAGTATTCCTCTGCCTGCTGGTGTTCTAGAACAAGGCTGTTCCCCTCCTGCTCACGCTTCTGTGAAGGAACCATACACACACAGAGCAGAGTTAGAACCTGAGAACCAGCATCAGAACCCAAGTAATGGGTGATGTGTTCAGACCGACAATGAAGCTATGATGTGATTTGGTATCGGAGGTGAGAGATCCACCTACCTCAGAGAAGGACGCAGCACAGCTACTAAAGATGCATGTGCACACCAGGACCAGCACCATGGCAACAGATATGCTGAAGGACTTCATAGTTGTGATGTTCAGGTGCAGAAAGACTTTTTTTAGGAACACTTGGTCTGTCTCACTTTGTTCTCTGTCTCCTTCCTCAACCAGGATGTTTCCAGTTCACCGATACAAGTCTTCAGTTGCTTCTTGAAATCTTCTAAAAAAGTCCCCAGACGACTAGTGGATGCAGGTGAGCGAGGAGAGAGGAGAGGTTTGTTGGGTGAGTTTCTTGTGTTGGTCTGGAGGCAGGGAGCTCATATTTATGTCCAGTTTGTCAGCAGTTGCATCACCAGCACAGTTCTGCCCCATCCTACGTCACTCTCCTCAGGGGGGTTTTCTGACTCCTGTCTGCCGGTGACGATGCCTTCTGCTGGGGACCTGAGAGACAATCTGAGGTCTAGTGGTCTGAAGGTATTTTAGTCACCTGACGGGGTAGTTCTTGAAAGGATCAGTCGGAAGTGTTTCACGTTAATTAGCACTTAAATTATATCAGCGCTTGTTTGGGATGAGGGATCCCATCTGTATGCTAATATCATGTGAATTAAGAACCGTCTTGACCACAGGACAAACTTCACCTGAAAGGGACACTGATGTATCACTTCCTGAGACTGTGTGATTAAACTTCCACTGTCTTCTGTTAAGAGTTTCACTCACACTAATTGAATGATTGTAGTCTGTGAATGACCATATATGGTCAGATTATATAAAAGGTCTGTAGGAACTGCCCCTCCTTTGAACTGACAGCAGCAAGATTAGATGAACCTTTATTTGTCCTCCAGGGGGTGGAAATTGCAGATTGCAATACGTGTCCTCTGATGTTCAGTGGTCACAGATCGTTCTGTTAGCTGACAATAAACATATTTTAGTTAGATGACTAGTTCAGTCCACAGTACGTACAAAAGTTTCACCACACACTCCTCTTAGCAAGGACAGGATCATCAAGACAGATCATCACCAGCCAGCTTTACGACTCACAGGAAGTACAGGGACATTCCCCCCTGAGGCAAGTAGGGTGACGTACCTTACCCAGGCACCCAACATGTTGGCAGGGCCATGGTTTGAACCAGGAACCTTCTGATTACTAACCCAACTCCCTAACTGCTCAGCCACTTGACTCCCCAACAGTGCAGTTGCTTTCCTCACCAGTATTTTAAGGTTTCTTACTTTCAGGTCGACAAAAATACATTTCTGTGTATCATGTGTTAACGTTCAATACATTAAGTATTGTTCTGTGGTGACAAATTTGTGTCTGTTGTTTTCTGGAAAATAGTAATTCAATTTTTTTTTTACAACAATACTAGATAGATACAAAAATCAATATAATATAATCTGAAAGCATTCGGATATATATATTTTTTAAACAAATACATTTTAAATGGTTAACTTTGTTTGTCAGTCATGTGGGAGGCCCCAGAGTCTGTTTCTACAGAGCTGCTCCACAACAGCAACACTGACCCAGGAAACTCCAAACCTGAACGCCTCCATTCAAACACTAACACCATCATTACGCTTTCATCTCAAAGACCTTCTTTCCGTGAAATAGTCCCATTAAACTTTAGGTTAAGCCTCTTTGAAAGGAGAGACACAGTAGCTTAAGCTCAATGAAAGAGTCATTGATTTAAGCGTGATTGAACGTCGCTTTCAGCAGGTTCTTTTTCAACTGTTCTTCAGATACCTGCATTTCTATGCAGCTACATGAGAGTTAGAGTAACTTAAACATAACATAGTCTGTCTCTCTCCACACCCTTGGAGAGACAGACAGGTGTTCTCCAGAGGTGCAGAGAGAGACAGACAGGTGTTCTCCAGAGGTGTGGAGAGACAGACAGATGTTCTCCAGAGGTGTGGAGAGACAGACAGATGTTCTCCAGAGGTGTGGAGAGACAGACAGATGTTCTCCAGAGGTGTGGAGAGACAGACAGATGTTCTCCAGAGGTGCAGAGAGAGAGACAGACAGACAGATGTTCTCCAGAGGTGTGGAGAGACAGACAGGTGTTCTCCAGAGGTGCAGAGAGAGAGACAGACAGATGTTCTCCAGAGGTGTGGAGAGACAGACAGATGTTCTCCAGAGGTGTGGAGAGACAGACAGGTGTTCTCCAGAGGTGCAGAGAGAGAGACAGACAGATGTTCTCCAGAGGTGCAGAGAGAGACAGACAGATGTTTTTTATGGTGAAAAAAATCTATTTTCAAATTAACTTTTGGGTTTTTATTTGCTGGTCTTGGTCTTTGTGGAATCTTGGAAATATATTCCAGCACTTTCCCTAACCACTAAGCTACTGTGGTCCTCGCATGTTCCCTAGCCAGTCACACACGGGTCAGGTCTCCGTCAGCCTGTCTCCTGTTCTGATAACCTGGCTGACATCTACCGTTTGCTCTGGAGAACTAGAACATTAAAGTCAACAAATCTAACCACCAATGGCTCCTCTTTATCATCTAACCTTCATCTCAAACATCAATGGGAATGAAAGAGAAAGGACATGTGTGTGTGTGTGTGTTTGAATTAACATATGCACCTGTGTGTGTGTGTGTGTTGAATTAACATATGCACCAGTGTGTGTGTGTGTGTCTGTGTGTGTGTGTGTGTGTGTGTTTGGGAGAGAGACAGAAATGGGTAGTGCTGATTTTGCAAGACAGTAGGAAGGTGTGTGCCTGTGAGAGTGTGTGTATGAAACCAGTTGCTATCATGGTATCAGGAGAGCTCTCCTGATCAAACACTGCCTGGCTCCAGACGCACAGACACACACACACACACACACACACAGACACAGACAAACACACAGACACACACTCACCCCAACAGGCGTCAATGGAACTGGCACTGCAAGCACTCTCTCTCCCCCTCTACCCCCCTCTCTCCCTCTGCCAGCACTCTCTCTTCCTCGCTCTATCCCGATTCCAAAACTCTCTCTCCCCCTCCCTCTCTACCCCTCTCTCCCTCTGCCAGCACTCTTCCTCTCTACCCCTCTCTCCCTCTGCCAACCCTCTCTCTCTCTCCCTCTGCCAACCCTCTCTCTCTCTCCCTCTGCCAGCACTCTCTCTCTCTCCCTCTGCCAACCCTCTCTCTCTCTCCCTCTCCCGCCCTCTCTCCCTGTAAAATATACATTCGTACCCATAAACACACTGTCTAAAACAGCATTGGCAGAACAACATGTAATAAGTGTAAACACACACACACACACTTTATATATGCATTCATGTTATAACTAACTCTTCAGTGTGCATGTATGTTTGTATGTATTTATGTAGTATGTATGCATGTATATATGTATGAGTATCTATGTGTAGAGAGAGGGAGTATATGTCTATCTATACACATACAGATATTAATTTAGGCTATACCTATATCTACATCTATATTTAGGTAAATATACTATGTTTCTTCTGAAAATCAGTTTTGTTGTTTATTATTAAGCATGCTACGAAGAATGTCTCATTATCAAGCTCTGTGGAAGCCTGATAATGACCCTTCATCATAATCAGGTGAGCTGGAGCAGGGAAACACAGGTGTCAAACTGGTGCCATCGCGAGCCAAGAGGGTGCAGCCAAGCCACTACAGCAGCCGATCTCACTAAGTGGAGAAACTCGTTAGTGAAATCAACTGCTGTAGTGCACGGTTGACACCCTCTTGGCCTTCGATGGCACGAGTTTGACACCCCTGATCTAAAACCTCCAGGACAGCAGCAGGACCTGGGCTGGACACCCCTGATCTAAAACATCCAGGACAGCAGCAGGACCTGGGCTGGACACCCCTGATCTAAAACATCCAGGACAGCAGCAGGACCTGGGCTGGACACCCCTGATCTACACTATTAGAGTAAATATG
This sequence comes from Protosalanx chinensis, assembly GCA_030340685.1. NCBI lineage: Eukaryota > Metazoa > Chordata > Actinopteri > Osmeriformes > Salangidae > Protosalanx > Protosalanx chinensis. Next base: position 484,428 of record CM059322.1, read on the forward strand.
CAGTGACAACTGCCTTCTAGTGTCCTAAAGAGAAGGTTTGAATCTTTATTGTTGAATCTGCCGTGTGTTAAAAGGAGATAATACCTGAAAGGTGAAACACACTGATTGAACCTTGTGCTGCTGATCCTAGACCTGGGGAAGCTGGACTGGAGGGGCTTGGACCCAGCGAGGGCTGGACTTGGGGAAATCCCAGTGAGAGACACAAGGGGTCAGAGGTCACATACTTCAAACAGAGCAGACGCCTGCCTGACTGGCAGTGTGTGTTTGACTGGCGGCTGTCAGGCTGGCCAAGAGAGGGGGGGGGGGGAGGACAGGGGTGTGAAGAAGAGGGAGGTGGGAAGGAAAAGAGGGGAGGCAGTGGAGGGGGTCTGACTGGTTGGCTGTCAGGCTGGCCACAGCAGGAGAAGAGGGTGTTTGTGTGAGAATCGTTTGTACACAATGACAAAGCTCGTATTTCTCACTATCTTTGACAAACATGAAGCATGAAGCCACAATGACAGTGTGAATCTGCAGTGTGTTGAAACAGGTTTGATCTCAAAATAAACCTTTAGAACCACAGAAAGGTTGAACATGATTAATGCTGTGTGGTGTCATTTTGCTAGTGTCATTTTGACTACTGTAGGTCACGAGTGTAAGTGTGTGGTCTTCTGACATTCTGTCATAGTAGATTTGTTTACACATTGTGGTTTGATATCATGAAGATTTGTGGTTCCAGGACTTAGGAGGATTGTTGTGAATGTATATTGCCAGAACAAATGAACCCATACTCTAGGTTGTTGTTGTTAAATGCTGCCACTGTGTTAGCATACTGTGTGTTACTAGCAGGGCAATGCTAATACTGTTTGTATCTACTGGGACTATGTTAACATCGTATTAGTTGCCTGAAGGGCTTTTGGCTACAGATGCATCTCAATGAACTAGAATGTTGTGGAAAAGTTCATTTATTTCAGTAATGCAACTCAAATTGTGTATTTAAATCAATTCAATTCCCACAGACTGAAGCAGTTTAAGTCTTTGCTTCTTTCAGTTGTGATCATTCTGGCTAACATCAGGTTCTGTGCATCACCAACACTTCACATGGATGAACCCACAGCAAAATAACACAATACTCTGCATAGTTGAGTGAGTTCAGAAATTTGATGTGTAGCCATGGCAACATACGGCTCAATAAGTTGGCAAAGATGCATAATTCCTTTTGCTGAGAATCTATATCTTTCATAAAGATCCTCATGTGGGAATGCCAGATGGTTTTGTTGGTTTCTAAATGTTTTGGCTCTTATGAGCGCACCTCACTATCTGCACACTAAGATTCACAAGATCTGCCAAGATGATGCCATTACCATCCAGAATGACTATGAATGGGTGGTGCTCTTTTACAGTTTAATCTCTGTTCTCCAATTTAACCTGCTACTGACCACGTTAGGTGTTCAGCATGAGTTACCATGGTGACTGAACACGATAACAACTGACCCACAGTCACAATGCAGAAAACCCTCAGTTGAACCTGAATTTACCTCATTAACACCAAAATCTTGATTCGTAGTATAGACCTCTGGGCTAAGGACAAGAAGAACTGGACTGTTGCCCAGTGGTCCAAAGTCCTCTATTCAGACGAGAGCAAAGTTTGTATCTCATTTGGAAACCAAGGTTGTGGAGTTACCATTGCGGGCCAAGAGGGGGCAGGTTTTCGTGTCAACCGAGCCACTACACCAGCTGATTTAACTAACGAGTTTCTCCACTGAGTACATGTACAGAACATTAACATACTTTCCAGAAGGCCAACAATTCACTTTTTTTTATTTTATTGTTGAGATGGTGAAATGGTGAGTTTCTGTTCATGAGAGCCAAAATCGTACTGCTATCTACAAAATACCAGACAGATTAATTATCTTGTGGACGTGATCTCACTAGTCCAGCAGACACGCCGATTCTTCCCAGTGGTCACTCGTGGTATTGCAATATAAAATCCCCATGGGGCCCAGAAAGCATTTTTCCCATAGACCGTAATAGTAAAAGAGAAGCCTGTAAGGTTCTCAGGACACCAACAGCTGTAACCACTATTGATTGCTAATCTTTTATTTCCATAATTTTAAGTCATGGACTTTTAAACCGTCAAAAAGTTGAAGCCTGTAAAAAGGTTCTCAGGACACCTCCAGCTGTAACCCCGAGACACAGCGGGACCGCGCTTGGGAGTGTACGCACACAGCAGTGACGTCACCATAGAAAATAATAGTATTACGGTCTATGGGGAAAATGCTTTCTGGGCCCAATATGGATTTTATGTTGCAATACCACGAGTGGCCACTGGGAAAGATCTGCTGAGAGGCAGACCCGGGGCCTGCGCCAGGCGAGCAACTCCATTGAAATGGTGCTTATGAATATGAGCAGTTTTTTTTCTAGTTGTTCTGTGTCGTTGAAATTTAATATAATAACATGAAACACAACTGTTTACTCTCCTACGGATTTTAATAGTGACATTTTACAACGAACGGAAAGACATTAAACGTAGTTCAATTTCGAAGGCACCGCGCTCTCTCCGAGGGGAGGGGGAGAGAAGGGCATGAGCCGTGTGGAAAAGAGGGAGATGTCCGGCCAAGGCTCCGTCCAGCACGGACCAAAACTCAGCACGGTTAGTTCGGAATGAGTTAAAATCAATGTCTAGACAGACATAGTAGTGTTCACGATTACATATTGCTAGCAGATCTATTTTATGACCCAAAGTGCAGCCGTGACTGGTTCTGATTGAGGGCTTCAGCAGGCAACCGCTCTCCCCCTCTTCCTGGTACTGCTTACCGCCACTGAATCTTTTATGGTGCGCAGTACCGGACCGTACTGGCTGAGAGGCAGACCCGGGGCCTGCGCCAGGCGAGCAACTCCATTGAAATCTACGGTCGCCCATTTTCTGTCTGGTTTCCATTCTTTAGTACATCCATGTTCGGAGCCGAACGAGGAATAAAAATACAACCAGAACCGAGATGCGCGTTTAAAGTCTAAACAACGTGGACATCGTTTTTCAGCTGGATACGTTCTAATGATGAAAATAAAGAGCAACAGAATAATAGGTGAGTCAAGCACATGTTTTGTCTCTCAAGGTACATGGTCTAGTTTTCTCAACTTTTCTTTAACTCTCTCAAAAAACTCTCAATTCTTTGTTTTTAAATAGAAAAGGACACGCAATCAAGTACATTTACATGTGTTCATTTAGCAGAAGCTTGTTTCCTAACCGACTTCTACTTAGAGAGATATACAAAAGAGCATCGATCACTGTTCATAACAAAGTGATAGTCCACAAACATTGTGGGTTGACATTATGAAACATACATCTTGAGAAACCCAACAAGAGCCATAAGAGCATTCAGCAGAGCATTGCTACTGGATTGTAAACTTTGCTAATCCAATCTAAAGTCTCCTAAACAAAAGTTTATTGTTAATTTGCATCAACTGCATATTGTAAAGTAACTGATCCTATAAAATAAATTCTCAAGAATACTTATATGCCAGATTTTAAGTTTATATCACAGTGTTACATGTTTCTCTGGACAAAATAAAGCTGAGCAATAAACCCCTCTCACCAAATGATCACCATTACATATGCAGAGTGGCCATCAAGACAGGCAAAATATTTCATTGATATGTAATTTTGTAACATTGAGTTCTCATTAACTTGGAGATGTTTTCTCCAGATCCCTCATTGGCTAACCATACCTGATTGTGGGTGGAGACTACACAGAGAAGAAGACTCCAGACAGACTGAACTAGAGAGACAACAGAGAGAGACTCAACAAGAGACATCTGTTCCCAAAGAGAGGATCAACCAGAAGGAGCAGTAACGGAAGAGAAACAAGCTTCTAGAGACTAGATCCAAAGCAGGATCCAGAGAGACTAGAAAGAGAATAAAGAAAGACCAGCGTTATGGAGACACATCACTCTGACACCTGTGGGAAGAGCTTTTCTCCATCCAGTAACCTCAAGAAGCACATGAAGATCCACACTGGAAAGAAGCCCTACAAATGTGACCTCTGTGGTAAAACCTTTAGCCAGGCTGGTGGTCTCAAAGTTCATAGCAGGATCCACACTGGAGAGAAGCCCTACAGCTGTGACCTCTGTGGTAAAACCTTTAGCCTGGCTGGTCATCTCACTCTTCACATCAGGATCCACACTGGAGAGAAGCCCTACAGCTGTGACCTCTGTGGTAAAACCTTTAGCCGGGCTGGTCATCTCACTCTTCACAGCAGGATCCACACTGGAGAGAAGCCCTACAGCTGTGACCTCTGTGGTAAAACCTTTAGCCGGGCTGGAGAATTAACTGTTCACAGCAGGATCCACACCGGAGAGAAGCCCTACAGCTGTGACCTCTGTGGTAAAACCTTTAGCCGGGCTGGAGAATTAACTGTTCACAGCAGGATCCACACCGGAGAGAAGCCCTACAGCTGTGACCTCTGTGGTAAAACCTTTAGCCAGGCTGGTCATCTCACTCTTCACAGCAGGATCCATACTGGAGAGAAGCCCTACAGCTGTGACCTCTGTGGTAAAACCTTTAGCCTGGCTGGTCATCTCACAGGTCACAGCAGGATCCACACTGGAGAGAAGCCCTACAGCTGTGACTTCTGTGGTAAAACCTTTAGCCGGGCTGATACTCTGAACAGACACTGCAGGATCCACACTGGAGAGAAGCCCTACAGCTGTGACCTCTGTGGTAAAACCTTTAGCCTGGCTGGTCATCTCACAGGTCACAGCAGGATCCACACTGGAGAGAAGCCCTACAGCTGTGACCTCTGTGGTAAAACCTTTAGCCATGCATCTAATCTCACTCTTCACAGCAGGATCCACACTGGAGAGAAGCCCTACAGCTGTGACCTCTGTGGTAAAACCTTTAGCCATGCATCTAATCTCACTCTTCACAGCAGGATCCACACTGGAGAGAAGCCCTACAGCTGTGACCTCTGTGGTAAAACCTTTAGCCGGGCTGGTACTCTGAACAGACACTGCAGGATCCACACTGGAGAGAAGCCCTACAGCTGTGACCTCTGTGGTAAAACCTTTAGCCGGGCTGGTACTCTGAACAGACACTGCAGGATCCACACTGGAGAGAAGCCCTACAGCTGTGAACTCTGTGGTAAAAACTTTAGGCTGGCTGGGGATTTAACTGTTCACAGCAGGATCCACACTGGAGAGAAGCCCTACAGCTGTGACCTCTGTTGTAAAACCTTCTGTACTTCAGGTAATTTGAAGTCGCATATCATGATACACACTGGAGTGAAGTCCTACAGCTGCCCACACTGTGACTACTCATGTAAAAGTAATAACCAACTGAAGAGTCACCTGCGTATACACATTAGATGCAATCTAAAGCAGTGATGTCTGGAGCCACACTGAAGATATTAAGTGTGTGGGTTGTTCCACCATGAAAATGTACTAGCATTTCTATATTGAAGTCCTCTTCTATGAACTATCCGAGTCGTGCTGTGGCGGTGGCCTACATAGTGATGGAAGATGCGTCGGTGCCGCAGGCAGAAGAGAACTTGTCATTAAAGTGTGTTAAGGAAGCTTGTGCAGACACACATGCCGTGTTTGAAACCATCCCGTTTGAATCCGAATCAGAATCGGTTTTTATTCGCCATGAATGTTTGCACATACAAGGAATTTACTTCGGCAGAAACCTGCCAAGGCACTATAAACAGCGCCATCTCAAGGTTTCTAAAACATCACATGACATGAGGAGAGGAGGAGAAAAAAAAGAGAAGCCGCCCCCAGATTTGGGAACTGCAAAACAAAAAACTCCTCAGCATGAGCACATAAATTGTACAACACAGAGACACATGATTCAACAGGGAGTATGGGAGGCGTGCACAGGGAATATGGGTGGGGTAGACCAGCAGCATCCTTGACCTGCAGCATCCTTGACCTGCAGCCCGGGCTCCAATAGCCCTTGGCGCCAGCCAATAGACCCACCAGCCAACCCGGGAAAAAGCGGTCGGAGGCGTTCGATTGTGTGTGCGGTGTTATCAGTGTAGATGAGGCTTTGTTGTGTTAGTATAATCTATGTTGGCGCCTCAGCACAGGCCTAATCAGTCCGTTCCCACACCAGTCCAGTGTCTGGCCTTGGGTCCAGGACATCTTGTGCCTGCTAGTGAGGGGTGGGGGGGTGAGGGGTCTGTAGAGGCTCCTCTCATCAATCTTCCAAGGTGGGGGGAGGGTTGCCCTAGCAACGGCGCTGGGCACCGCCGGTGCAGGAATTTGGTGCCGAAAAGAGCAGAGGCAGAAAAAGAAAGAAGTACGTAGGGTAGGATAATTTACACCCCACTAGCAAAGCCGGACAAGGTCATCAAGAAGTCCAGCTCAGTCCTGGGCTGTCCTCTGGACTCAGTGCAGGAGGTGGGTAACAGACAGGTTCTGGCAAAGCTGACATCTATACTGGACCACGAGTCACACCTCCTGCAGGACTCACTGTCCACTCTGCTGGACCACGAGTCACACCTCCTGCAGGACTCACTGTCCACTCTGCTGGACCACGAGTCACACCTCCTGCAGGACTCACTGTCCACTCTGCTGGACCACGAGTCACACCTCCTGCAGGACTCACTGTCCACTCTGCTGGACCACGAGTCACACCTCCTGCAGGACGGTGTGAAGGAGAGGTTCTGCAGGCCCTTCCTGCTGCCCTCAGACTGTTCAATAAACACTGCTGTCCATACCAGGTGCAGTATATACAAATATATCATTATTATGCACTATTACTTGGCTGTCCACAATCCATATGCAATATACTATTATATCAATATACTATTATATCACTATTATGCTTTACTACTTGCTTTTCCATAGCCACTACCATGTGCATTATTATTATTATTATATCATTATTATATCATTATCATGTGCTGTACATAACCATGACCATGTGCATTATTAACATTATATCATTATCATGCAGTAATACTCTTCGTGCGTTATTATTATATCATTATCATGCAGTACTACTCCCCAAGGTGATCTTGTTGTTCTTATGTTCAACGTGCAACATTCCCCATGGTGGCCTCGGGTCTCTACATACAACGTTCTTAGTCTTAATATTTGTAATGTGCAATTACTTACCTACTTACTACCATCTCACTTAGTTCAACGTTCTTATTTAATTTATTTTATTTTTATGTGTGCTTTACTTCATCTTTTGCTGTTGTGGACAGCAATTTCCCCCCCTGGGGAACTAGTAAAGGATTTTCTATTCAATTCATACCTTGTCTTTTAATTTTCTATTGTTCTCATAGACACACACAACTTTTCTTGTTTAAATATAACGTTGAATTGAAATGTTTTAAGTGTACATTAATTCAATAAACAGCTGTACATGTACTTGTGTACGGTTTATTTTAATATTTACCATCACACCAAGCTTTCCCTCCACCACACAGGAGAAACAGTCTGATTACGCTGCTTTCATTTGTCATCCCGCCACTCTATACACATAACTGACATTTTTGTATGTACAGTGATTCATTAACAGTTGTAAATGTACCAGTGTAATGTTTGTTTTTCATATTACCGTTCAAAAGCAAGTTCACTGCTGTTTGTCCAATAGGAGAACAGGGCAGCAGGAGCTTTGTTTGTCTCCACTCTGAATAAGTACCGCTCTAAGCTGAGGGCTGGAGGTGGGGGTGGAGGTGGGGGCTGGTGGTGGAGGTGGGGGCTGGAGATGGAGGTGAGGACTGGGGGTGGAGGTGGGGGCTAAGGGGTGGAGGTGAGGACTGCGGGTGGAGGTGAGAGCTGGGGGTGGAGGTGGGGGTGGAGGTGAGGGCTGGGGGTGGAGGTGAGGACTGGGGGGTGGAGGTGGGGGCTGAGGGTGGAGGTGAGGGCTGGAGGTGGGGGGCGGTGGAGATGAGGGCTGGAGGCGCTGGTGGAGGCTGGGGGTGGAGGTGAGGGTTGGGGGTGGAGTTGAGGACTGGGGGTGGAGGTGGGGGGTGGAGGTGGGGGTGAGGACTGGGGGTCGAGGTAAGGACTGGGGGTGGGTGTGGGGGCTAGGGGTTGAGGTGGGGTCTGGGGGTGGGGGTGGAGGTGAGGACTGGGGGTGGAGGTGAGGGCTGGGGGTGGAGGTGAGGACTGCGGGTGGAGGTGGGTGCTGGGGGTAGAGGTGAGGACTGGGGGTGGAGGTTGGGGCTGGGGGTGGAGGTGAGGACTGGGGGGTGGAGGTGGGGGCTGGGGGTGAAGGTGAGGGCTGGGGGTGGAGGTGGGGGCTGGGGGTGAAGGTGAGGACTGGGGGTGGAGTGAGGGCTGGGGGTGGAGGGGAGGACTGGGGGTCGAGGTGAGGACTGGGGGGTGGGTGTGGGGGCTAGGGGTTGAGGTGGGGGCTGGAGGTGAGGACTGGGGGTTTGAGGTGGGGGCTGGGGGTGGAGGTGGGGGCTGGGGGTGGAGGTGGGGGCTGGGGGTGAAGGTGAGGACTGGGGGTGGAGGTGAAGGCTGGGGGTGGAAGTGAGGACTGGGGGTGGAGGTGAGGACTGGGGGTGGAAGTGAGGACTGGGAGTGGAGGTGAGGACTGGGGGTGGAGGTGAAGGCTGGGGGTGGAGGTGAGGACTGGGGGTGGAGGTGAGGACTGGGGGTCGAGGTGAGGACTGGGGGGTGGGTGTGGGGGCTAGCGGTTGAGGTGGGGGCTGGAGGTGAGGACTGGGGGTTTGAGGTGGGGGCTGGGGGTGGAGGTGGGGGCTGGGGGTGAAGGTGAGGACTGGGGGTGGAGGTGGGGGCTGGGGGTGAAGGTGAGGACTGGGGGTGGAGTGAGGGCTGGGGGTGGAGGGGAGGACTGGGGGTCGAGGTGAGGACTGGGGGGTGGGTGTGGGGGCTAGGGGTTGAGGTGGGGGCTGGAGGTGAGGACTGGGGGTTTGAGGTGGGGGCTGGGGGTGGAGGTGGGGGCTGGGGGTGGAGGTGGGGGCTGGGGGTGAAGGTGAGGACTGGGGGTGGAGGTGAAGGCTGGGGGTGGAAGTGAGGACTGGGGGTGGAGGTGAGGACTGGGGGTGGAAGTGAGGACTGGGAGTGGAGGTGAGGACTGGGGGTGGAGGTGAAGGCTGGGGGTGGAGGTGAGGACTGGGGGTGGAGGTGAGGACTGGGGGTCGAGGTGAGGACTGGGGGGTGGGTGTGGGGGCTAGCGGTTGAGGTGGGGGCTGGAGGTGAGGACTGGGGGTTTGAGGTGGGGGCTGGGGGTGGAGGTGGGGGCTGGGGGTGAAGGTGAGGACTGGGGGTGGAGGTGAGGACTGGGGGTGGAGGTGAGGACTGGGGGTGGAGGTGGGGGCTTGTCGGCCCCCGTACAAATCAGGGACGAATGCAAACAGTCAGCATGCTCAGTCCCTGGTGGGATTGGCAGGTCACTTTTTGCAGATGATGGTGCACTGTGGAGCAGAGGAAGAAACATTGGCCACCAAATGATCCCGAGGGAAACTCCTTTGTATCAATCCTCTGTATGTGGTGGAGTGGGGATTTGATTTGGGTTTCCGGTTTTCAGTGGAAAAGACTAAATTGATGTTCGTTACCAACAGGAAAGTGAGTGAGGATTTAAAGTTGACGCTTTATGGTGAGGAAATTGAGAGAGTGGCTTATTTCAAGTTCTTGGGGGTTGTGTTCGATGCACGCCCGACGTGGAAGGCTCACATTAATAAGATTGATAAGAAATGTACAAATGTGATTAATGTTATGAGATGTGTTGCTGGAAGAGAGTGGGGAGCTAGTTGCCCAACACTAAAGAGGTTGTATGTGGCATTAATAAAATCTGTTTTTGATTATGGGTGTGTGGCGTTTGGTTCAGCCGCACCTTCTGTCTTAAAACGTTTGGATGTGTTACAGGCTCGGGCCTTGAGAGTTTACTGTGGAGAATTTAAAACGTCCCCAGTAAATGCTTTGCAGGTGGAGATGGGAGAAATGCCTCTGGCTTTGAGGAGGATGCAAATGGAGGTCAACTATTGGGTCCATCTCAGTTGCCATGATGAGTCACACCCTAGTAAGGAAATTCTGCTAGATTGCTGGGAGTATGAGAAAAGCCAGAGGAGGCACTTTGGTAAGGTGGGAAACCAGTTAGCTAAAGATGTTCAAGTGTTGAACAGTGCTTTAAACAAGACACTGCATATGAGAGGGAAGCATGGGACAGGGAGGTGTGATGTGTGTGAGGAGGAGGAGGAGGAGGAGGAGACAGTGGAGCATGTGCTGCTGAGGTGTAGGTGCTATGATGTGGAAAGGGCCACCTTGAAAGAGAGGCTTAAGGAACTGGGGGTTGGAGAGTTCACTATAAAGAACAAAATTGTTGTTGTTGTTGTATTTTGCGTTATTAAAGCACAGTAGATTGTAAGCCTCGAGTCTGATCCATACTCCGGAACAGTAGGTGGCGGTAATGCTCCTTTAGTTGGTTGCCAACCGCCCTAAAACAAAAGGAAGAACAGTCAGCGTGTGACCGGAAGATGAAAGCCTGGTGCTTCAGGACTTCGGAGCCAAACGAGGAATAACAATACAACCAGAACCGAGATGCGCGTTTAAAGTCTAAACAACGTGGACATCGTCTTTCGGCTGAATACGTTCTAATGATGAAAATAAAGAGCAACAGAATAATAAGTGAGTCAAGCACATGTTTTGTCTCTCAAGGTACATGGTCTAGTTTTCTAAACTTTTCTTTACCTCTCAGAAACCTCCAGGACATTTTCTGGGTTGCAAATCTCCGTTTTTACATAGAAAACGACACGCAATCGAGTTCATTTACATGTGTTCATTTAGCAGAAGCTTGTTTCCTAACCGACTTCTGCTTCGAGAGAGTTTTACAAAAGAGCATCGATCACTGTTCATAACAAAGTGATAGTCCACAAACATTGTGGGTTGACATTATGAAACATACATCTTGAGAAACCAAACAAGAGCCATAAGAGCATTCAGCAGAGCATTGCTACTGGATTGTAAACTTTGCAAATCCGATCTAAAGTCTTAAACAAAAGTTTATTGTTAATTTGTCAACAGTAACTGCTCCTATAAAATCAATTCTCAAGAATAGTTGTATGCCAGAGTTTAAGTTTATATCACAGTGTTACATGTTTCTCTGGACAAAATAAAGCTGAGCAATAAACCCCTCTCACCAAATGATCACCATTACATATGCAGAGTGGCCATCAAGACAGGCAAAATATTTCATTGATATTTAATTTTGTAACATTGAGTTCTCATTAACTTGGAGATGTTTTTCCAGATCCCTCATTGGCCAACCATACCTGATTGTGGGTGGAGACTACACAGAGAAGAAGACTCCAGACAGACTGAACTAGAGAGACAACAGAGAGAGACTCAACAAGAGACATCTGTTCCCAAAGAGAGGATCAACCAGAAGGAGCAGTAACGGAAGAGAAACAAGCTTCTAGAGACTAGATCCAAAGCAGGATCCAGAGAGACTAGAAAGAGAATAAAGAAAGACCAGCGTTATGGAGACACATCACTCTGACACCTGTGGGAAGAGCTTTTCTCCATCCAGTAACCTCAAGAAGCACATGAAGATCCACACTGGAAAAAAGCCCTACAAATGTGACCTCTGTGGTAAAACCTTTAGCCAGGCTGGTGGTCTCAAAGTTCACAGCAGGATCCACACTGGAGAGAAGCCCTACAGCTGTGACCTCTGTGGTAAAACCTTTAGCCGGGCTGGTCATCTCACTCTTCACATCAGGATCCACACTGGAGAGAAGCCCTACAGCTGTGACCTCTGTGGTAAAACCTTTAGCCGGGCTGGTCATCTCACTCTTCACAGCAGGATCCACACTGGAGAGAAGCCCTACAGCTGTGACCTCTGTGGTAAAACCTTTAGCCGGGCTGATACTCTGAACAGTCACAGCAGGATCCACATTGGAGAGAAGCCCTACAGCTGTGACCTCTGTGGTAAAACCTTTAGCCATGCATCTAATCTCACTCTTCACTGCAGGATCCACACTGGAGAGAAGCCCTACAGCTGTGACCTCTGTGGTAAAACCTTTAGCCATGCATCTAATCTCACTCTTCACTGCAGGATCCACACTGGAGAGAAGCCCTACAGCTGTGACCTCTGTGGTAAAACCTTTAGGCTGGCTGGGGATTTAACTGTTCACAGCAGGATCCACACTGGAGAGAAGCCCTACAGCTGTGACCTCTGTGGTAAAACCTTTAGCCAGGCTGGTACTCTCACTCTTCACAGCAGGATCCATACTGGAGAGAAGCCCTACAGCTGTGACCTCTGTGGTAAAACATTTAGCCATGCATCTAGTCTCACTCTTCACAGCAGGATCCACACTGGAGAGAAGCCCTACAGCTGTGGCCTCTGTGGTAAAACCTTTAGCCGGGCTGTTCATCTCACTCTTCACAGTAGGATCCACACTGGAGAGAAGCCCTACAGCTGTGACCTCTGTGGTAAAACCTTTAGGCTGGCTGATACTCTGAACAGACACTGCAGGATCCACACTGGAGAGAAGCCCTACAGCTGTGACCTCTGTGGTAAAACCTTTAGCCATGCATCTAATCTCACTCTTCACTGCAGGATCCACACTGGAGAGAAGCCCTACAGCTGTGACCTCTGTGGTAAAACCTTTAGGCTGGCTAGGGAATTAACTGTTCACAGCAGGATCCACACTGGAGAGAAGCCCTACAGCTGTGACCTCTGTGGTAAAACCTTTAGCCGGGCTGATACTCTGAACAGACACAGCAGGATCCACACTGGAGAGAAGCCCTACAGCTGTGACCTCTGTGGTAAAACCTTTAGGCTGGCTGGGGTTTTAACTGTTCACAGCAGGATCCACACTGGAGAGAAGCCCTACAGCTGTGACTTCTGTGGTAAAACCTTCTGTACTTCAGGTAATTTGAAGTCGCATATCATGATACACACTGGAGTGAAGTCCTACAGCTGCCCACACTGTGACTACTCATGTAAAAGAAATAACCAACTGAAGAGTCACCTGCGTATACACATTAGAAAAAATCTAAAGCAGTGATTTGTGGAGCCACACTGAAGATATTAAGTGTGTGGGTTGTTCCACCATGAAAATGTACTAGCATTTCTATAGTGAAGTCCTCTTCTATGGACTATCTACATACACTTGTCGTTGCTTTGGATAAAAGTACCTGCAACATTGTCATTGCTTCACACTGGTACTTCATTATCACTTGGTTTCAGTCTGTTAGCTTTGTAGGTAAATGTGAACCCCTTTGTCAAAGTGAAATACAAATAAAGTTTTCGGAAATACCTTCTCTATCCTGAATGATTTGGGTGAAGTGGGTTTCAAACTAATAGTATCAGCAGTGCAAAAAAAAACTTCAAGAAATTGTTTAAATGTATTTTGAAATTTAAATCGATGTTTCTTATTAAAATTAAATACCTGATTTTATACAATCATTAAAAACATTATCAAGAAGAGTTCATAGCAGAGATTCTGTTTGAATCCCAGTGTTATATGTTTCTCCAGACAAAATAAAGATGAAGGATAACAGGGCAGATTAAATTTGCATTTAATACATGTCAATACATGTGTATTCACAGGCATTGTTCCCAAGGTAGGGTATCATACATTCAATTATTTTATTCACATGATTTTATTTTATAGTATTAACTTGTTACAATAAGAGTAACATTTCCTATATTAGAAGAAGGTTTTTATGGTGAGAACATTGCTTTTGATGTTGAAATGTGGAGGTTTTATCAGGGGTTTCACAACCGATATGGCTTCATGTTCCAGGCTGTCAACATGGTGACTAGAGATAAAAACATGTCTATCAACTAATACTATGGTAGCAGAGTCTCCACAACCATTCCTTTGTCAGTGAGACACACTGACGAAACCAGGGTTATGGATTTCCAAACCAGTGCTGAAAGGCCAGGCAGGCCTTTGAATAACTGGTTCACAAGTCTGAACAGAGGATTTATCCCAAAACAGACATTTAATGGATTACAAACATCTCACAAAGACAATACTGCTTATTGGACACTAAAAGGATTGGAACTGTGTGAATTTCTCTTTAAATGTGTTTTAATGTAATCCCTCGGTTTTGTTACACTATAAAGTGACATTAGAAGTATCACACTAACGTAATATATCAGCATGTCATGGTGGTACAGTTGATCACTCACAGATATTTTCTCATAATAAAAAAGAGACTGTAATCTATAGTGAGAGACGGCAGAGGTCACAGTTGAGTCCTAAAAGCATCTTTAGAAAAGGGAGTGGTGTGGGAGGAATGAAGAGCAGAGAAGAGAGTTAGAAAGGAAAACCTGGTGAATTACACCAACACTAACTCCTGTTCCCCTCCAGCTCTGTGACTGAACCCACAGCATGGACACTACAGAGCGGCGGAGGATGAGCCTGCACCAGGTGAAGAGGAGGGACCCGGTGTGGGTGTCAGGGACTTTATGGCAGGATCCACTGCTATTAGATCCACTGGTGTTAGATCCACTGGTGTTAGACATCAGTAGCACCACCAGAACCCTGATCTCTCCCCGGAGTCGTGCTGTGGCGGTGGCCTACATAGTGATGGAAGATGCGTCGGTGCCGCAGGCAGAAGAGAACTTGTCATTAAAGTGTGTTAAGGAAGCTTGTGCGGACACACATGCCGTGTTTGAAACCATCCCGTTTGAGAGGATCTCACTGGGAACTACGGATATTCTGGATCGCTTCTACAACGCAGGCAAGTGCAGGCATGTTGCCTAGAATCACAGCCACCAAAGAAAACTTCTTTAGGCGCTTTGCGAAAGTTCGTGTGAACCACATTTTCCCAGAGAGGACATGCAAAGCTATGTGTTGGACTTTTCCCCCTGCAGATGTTGCTGTCGTGGAAATGAGTGACACGTTCTGCCAGCCATCTCTGTTTTACCACCTGGGAGTGAGAGAAAGCTTCAGCATGACCAACAACATCATCTTGTATTTCTACAAGCAGGAGAGTGACCTGCAAGCCCTGAAGGTACAGGACAGACACCACCCACCCCGGGTCTAGTCACACAAATACAGCCTGGTTCATTGATGATTAGCTGTGGAAACAATGTCAATTATTCACAGTCCAGTGTTATTGAAAGGGGGCATTGACATTTTGTTATCAGCAAGCTGGTAAGAAGGTAATCCACTTGCCCTCTAGGATGATATTCAACATGGTTTAAAATCCCTCTAAAAGCTGAGGCTGTCATGTAGGGTTTAGAAGGCTAGGGTGAACTATCTGATGAGTCACAAAAACTGAAATCTGATAGAACGACATAATCAAGTCAATGTATAGTCTAGTGCCAAACAACAAAATCGGAAAGTGTGGCTGTATAGCAAACCAGGATGTTACATTAAATTTACATTCAGTCATTTATCAGATGCTCATATCCAGAGAGACTTACAGCAAGTACAGGGCCATCCCTCCCTGAGGCAAGTAGGGTGAAGTGCCTTGCCCTAGGACACAACGTCATGTAGCCACAGCCGGGAATCAAACTCACGACCTCAACACCTTAACCGCTGAGCTACCAGTCTCCCAGTCTTAATGTTTAATTGTAAACATTATTTACAAAATGTTACTAAATAGCTCAGTATGAAGCCCAAACCCTGGTGTGTGTCCTCAGGAACAGTGTGGGAGCTACACTTTCCTGCCGTACATGGTGACTCCTCAGGGGAAGGTGTTGGCCTGTGACCCCACCCTGATGAGGGGTATTAAGGACCTGATGCAGCCTAGCTTCATGCTGGAGCCCCTGCTCACCCCACTGGTGGAACGGCTTGTCCATCTGCTGAGCAACGTGCACATTCACTCCAGGTCAGACCTGCTAGACCACCGCAAGAGTGGGCGAGTCTGCTAATCTGTACCTTTACTGGTACCTGAGGGGGAGGTGGGGGAGGTGGGGGAGGGGGAAGCTGGCCAGTCCAGTTAGTTACATTCAACATTATTATTTGTTTTTACATTTCAGACACTAGCAGGCAAAATATAATCTTTAAAATTAGGTAGTGTAAGTACTAATTATTATTGAGCCCTATTGAAGTATTTAGGGGGGCTACAATGGGACCCCCCCCCCCCCCCCCCCCAGAACTGCCCCTGATCCTGACTGCAGTCGTCTCCTCACAGTGAGTATTTCCGTGAGTCCATCCGCCGTGAGATCCGGACGGCACGTGAGCGTTACAGCGGCCAGGATCTGAGCCACGAGCTGGGCAGGATCCAGGCCCGTCTGGACACTGTGGAACTGCTCAGTCCAGACATAGTTATGAACCTGCTGCTGTCCTACAGGGACATACAGGTAGGGCCTACTGACACACAGGTAGGACCTACTGACATACAGGTAGGACCTACTGACACACAGGTAGGACCTACTGACATACAGGTAGGACCTACTGACACACAGGTAGGACCTACTGACCTACTGACCTACAGGTAGGACCTACTGACCTACAGGTAGGACCTACTGACATACAGGGAGGACCTACTGACCTACAGGTAGAACCTACTGACCTACTGACACACAGGTAGGACCTACTGACCTACTGACATACAGGTAGGACCTACTGACCTACTGACATACAGGTAGGACCTACTGACCTACTGACACACAGGTAGGACCTACTGACATACAGGTAGGACCTACTGACACACAGGTAGGACCTACTGACCTACTGACATACAGGTAGGACCTACTGACACACAGGTAGGACCTACTGACCTACTGACATACAGGTAGGACCGACTGACACACAGGTAGGACCTACTGACCTACAGGTAGAAATCTTTTCATTTTTCATTTCATTTATTTATTTCATTCATAGCAACAAAAAAAATAGAAGAAATACATCTTATATACAAATGATGAATGAAAGGGCACAGAAAGAAGCAAAAGCTTATGTCTGCCCCTTTTTTTAGAAAATGAACATCAGTTTATTTGCATCAGTAAACCAATGTGTCTTTTCTTCTCTGCAATGGAAACCATCTTTTTTTAGTCTTCAATCCAAACAGTCATGAACAGCAGTGGTAGTGAGTGACCTTGGTGTTCTAACATGGCGTCCAGTGTGAGCTGAGGGTTTCAGCTGCGGTGTCTCTGCAGGACTATGATGCCATCATCAAACTGGTGGAGACCCTGACTGACCTCCCAATGTGTCTGCTCACTGCCCAGCAGAACATCAAATTCCAGTACATATTTGCACTAAACAGGTACGTGTCTGGTATCAGCTGTTGGAGGAGTTACACCCTTATTTACTCTAATGTCTGGGTAAGGCTAGCAGCTTGTAGTGCCCTTGACAGGGGAAAGAGAGTACAACACTGATCCTGGTCCACAGCACAGAGAGGATAATATTCTGATCTATCTTCTCCCCTCCTTTCTTTTCCACTCCTCTCCTCTCTCCCCTCCCATCCTCTCCCTCCCCCTCCTTTCTTCTCCACTCATGTCTCCCCTCCCCTTCTCCTGTTTGTGATGACCAGGAGGAATCGTCCAGGAGACCGTGCCCTGGCCTTGTCTGTGATCCTGCCCCTGGTGCAGTCTGAGGAGAAAGTGGCCTCAGACGTCTACTGTCTGTGTGGACGCATCTACAAGGACATGTTCCTGAGCTCCGGGTTCAAAGACCAGAGCAGCAGAGACCAGGCCAGCTACTGGTGAGACCCTCCACCCTCTTTCTCTGGGCCTCCCTACCCCAGCACCACCCTCTCTCTCTGGGCCTCCCTACCCCAGCACCACCCTCTCTCTCTGGGCCTCCCTACCCCAGCACCACCCTCTCTCTCTGGGCCTCCCTACCCCAGCACCACCCTCTCTCTCTGGGCCTCCCTACCCCAGCACCACCCTCTCTCTCTGGGCCTCCCTACCCCAGCACCACCCTCTCTCTCTGGGCCTCCCTACCCCAGCACCACCCTCTCTTTCTGGGCCTCCCTACCCCAGCACCACCCTCTCTCTCTGGGCCTCCCTACCCCAGCACCACCCTCTCTCTCTGGGTCTCTGTTACGCTTGTATATTTTAACATTGTATTCAGTCAGCAGATGTCTTAATGTCAGTCATCATAAACCTTAGTATCAGCTGGAAGTCTGTACTTGGACAGTACTTCAGGTTGCTCTGTGAGGGCTCACCTGCTCTAACACACCTGGGCTGCAGGTATGGCAAGGCGTTTGAGACGGAGCCCAGCCTCCACTCTGGAATCAACAGGGTCGTCCTGCTCATGGCTGCAGGCCAGGAATTTGACACCTCAATAGAACTGCGAAAAATAGGTGTGTTAAGTTACAATACCTCCTGTGTGTGTGTGTGTGTGTGCGTGCGTGCGTGTGTGTGTGTGTCTGTGCTCATGGTCACAGGACTGTGGTGTGTTAAGTTACAATACCTCCTGTGTGTGTGTGTGTGTGTGTGTGTGTGTGTGTGTGTGTGTGTGCGTGCGTGCGTGTGTGTCTGTGCTCATGGTCACAGGACTGTGGTGTGTTAAGTTACAATACCTCCTGTGTGCGTGTGTGTGTGTGTGTGTGTGTGCTAATGGTAACAGGACTCTGGTGTGTTAAGGGTACTAGTAAGTAAGTAAACTTTATTTATATAGCGCCCCTCGCAGACCAGGGTCACAAAGCGCTTCACAATGGGAAGCAAACCACAGATTAAAAATATACATAGCACTACTAAGAACTATAAACAGGATTGTATTCATCCCTTCTTGTCAAGCAGCTAGTTTAGCACTTGTACCGTTCTTCATACACACTGGTGTACATGAACACATGCTGGATTAACCTTGTCTATGTTTCCAAGGTTAGGATCATTTAAAGCTCCAAAACCATAAGATAATTCACTACAATAGGCAACACCTTATAATGACTCTATTGCTTAAGTTAGTTAGTAGTGAAAAGTTAATCCTTTGTAAGACGTTACTCTTACATTATTAAAACATATATTGTCGAGCTCATTAATTTCTAAACAGCTATATAAGCCTTGCATGTGTGTCTCAGCCTGTGTATATATGTGTTTGTGTGTTTCTCTGCCTTTTTATATGTGTGTTGGCCTGTGTGTGTGTGTTTCCTTGTGTGTGTGTGTGTGTGTGTCTTCCTGCCTGTGTGTGAGAATCGGTGAGCACAGATTCTGCCCTGAGTTAGCCTCTCCATTTTGATCTTTCATCTTCTTAGTGCACCAGATTGATTGGTTTTAATATGAAAATATCCTATATTTCCTTGTGTGTGGGGGAGCGTCCCCCTGGAGCCCCTAGGTGGGTTGGCCGTATCCTTCTGACCTTTTGCCCCCTGCCCTGTCTGCATACCTGGTCCAGGTGTGACTCTGAGCACCCTGCTGGGCAGAAAGGGAAGCCTGGAGAAAATGTTGCATTACTGGGATGTAGGCTTCTACCTGGGGGCCAGTATCCTGGCCAACGAGCCCCGCAAGGTCATCCAGGCCTCTGAGAAACTCTACCGCCTCAAGGCCCCAATGTGGTGAGGCCACCCTCCGCCCTCCACCCCTCCCTCCACCCCTCCCTCCCTCCACCTCCACCCCTCCCTCCCTCCACCTCCACCTCCACCCCTCCCTCAAACCATCCCTCCACCCCTCCCTCCCTCCCTCCACCTCCACCCCTCCCTCAAACCATCCCTCCCTTTCCCTCCACCTCCTCCATCTCTCCCTGCACCCCTTCCCTACCCCTCCACTCCTCCTCCCCTCCCCTGTATGCCCCCCCAGCAGGAGGCCTCACCTGCTGTCCTGTCTGCAGGTTTGTGGGTTCCATCATGGAGACCTATGTGTTGTACCGCCAGTTTGCCAAGCCTCCAGAGGTGCGCTCTCCTCACCAGGACACTGTGGACTTCTGGATGGAGCTGCTGCTGCAGGCCTGCAAGCCCTCCGAGTCCACCGGACGCTGCCCAGTAAGACTACAACTCCCACAATCCTCCTGTGTCTAACGAGCAGGGCTGGGGAGCACAGCAGAATAGGATGGTTGCTGACACAAGCTTAGCGAAAGTGTATCTGGATGCTGAGTTATGTCATCAGCTAGCCCTGTTGGAACTGGAAGCTGGGTGACGTAGTCAGCTGTGCTAGTGAATTGTGGGTAATGTAGTCCGTGGTGTTGCTGTTTGAGGTGCTGATCATGGAGCCCAGTAAGCTGCTGCAGCCCAGCATCGTGTGTGTGAGTGAGGAGGATGACAGCAGCACTGTGCAGCTCCAGCATGTCACCCCCCCCCAGGTGAGCTGGGCCACGCCTCCTTACACACCTGCCTCCTTACACACCTGTCCCACCTGCCTCCTTACACACCTGCCTCCTTACACACCTGTCCCACCTGCCTCCTTACACACCTGCCTCCTTACACACCTGTCCCACCTGCCTCCTTACACACCTGCCTCCTTACACACCTGCCTCACCAGCCTCCTTACACACCTGCCTCACCTGCCTCCTTACACACCTGCCTCCTTACACACCTGTCCCACCTGCCTCCTTACACACCTGCCTCACCAGCCTCCTTACACACCTGCCTCACCAGCCTCCTTACACACCTGCCTCCTTACACACCTGCCTCACCTGCCTCCTTACACACCTGCCTCACCTGCCTCCTTACACACCTGCCTCGCCAGCCTCCTTACACACCTGCCTCACCAGCCTCCTTACACACCTGCCTCACCTGCCTCCTTACACACCTGCCTCACCAGCCTCCTTACACACCTGCCTCACCAGCCTCCTTACACACCTGCCTCACCTGCCTCCTTACACACCTGCCTCACCAGCCTCCTTACACGCCTGCCTCACCTGCCTCCTTACACACCTGCC
>CM059322.1:510105-530105 GCA_030340685.1 Protosalanx chinensis
TCAGTACTGTGCTGTGCTCAGTGCTGTGTTCAGTGCTGTGCTGTGTTCAGTACTGTGTTCAGTAATCTGCTGTGTTCCAGGTACTCTGCAGTACATGGCTCCAGAGATCATAGACCAGGGGCCACGAGGCTACGGCAAGCCGGCTGACATCTGGTCTCTGGGCTGCACCGTGATAGAGATGGCAACTGGCAAGCCTCCCTTCCACGACCTGGGGAGCCCACAGGCCGCCATGTTCAAGGCAACACACCCCCTCCCCTCAGCCTGTAGCTTAGCGGCTAGACCAGGGGGGTGGAGCAATCCTGGTCCTCAGGGTCACACCGTCCTGAAGGTTCTAGATGTTTCCCTGCTCCAGCACACCTGATTCTCATGAATGGGTCGTTATCAAGCTCTGTGGAAGCCTCATAATAACCCATTCATTAGAATCAGGTGTGCTGGAGCAGGGAAACATCTGAAGCCTTCAGGACAGCGGCCCTCGAGGACCAGGGGTGCTCCCCCCTGGGTTAGAGCATTCGTTTGACTGTAGATGGTGGGGGTTCTAATCCCACCTAGACTGGACATTTATTTGGATGAAAGCGTTTCTTAAAGGAATACATGATTATTGTGATTATTAACAGCATGTCTGTCATGTAGTAAAGGGGCAGCCAGGATAGAACTGTCTGATCCTGAACACCTCAGCTTGACATGGGAAGGTCATGTGATCTGCAGGTGGGCATGTTTAAGATCCACCCAGAGTTTCCTGGCTGCATGTCAGACGAGGCCAAGCGCTTCCTCATGAGCTGCTTCGACCCTGATCCAGACCGCAGAGCCACGGCCACCCAGCTGCTGAGGGACGGCTTTCTGAAGATGAGTCCCAGGAAGAGGACCAGACCCCTGCCTGAGCCCCAGAGCCAGAACCCCCTCTCTGCAGGTCAGGACTCTCTGTCCTGTCTGAGGTCATCTAAAGCACTGGTCCCCTACCCTGGTCCTCAGGGAACACCTGTACTGCATGTTTTAGATGTTTCCCTGCTCCAACACACATGAGTCAAATGAATGGGCTGTTATCCAGCTCTGTAGATGATTAGAATCAGGTGTGTTGGAGCAGGGAAACATCAGACACACACACACACACACACACTCTGAGTCTGACCCCTGAACCGGCGTGCTGCAGAATACCAGCGCAGCATGTCGGTGCCTGTGTCTGTGTCTGTGGAGGACATGTCCTCGGACAGGATCGACCTCTCCTGCTCCCTTGACCTGCGCAGGGCCACCACTGGCCTCAGAGGAAGTGACATCGCCGAGAGCCCGCCTACCAGCAGCTGCTTCCTGTCGTGAGTCATGAATGACAGTCGAAGTTTAAAATGGTTCATCTTTGGTTGCACTTATACTGAGTCAGTATACCCTCTGCAAGGGGTTTGATTAAATCTGGATATTTCTGTTTATTTATTACTTGTTTTATGACCAAGCACCCTGAGATTGCTGACAGGAAGGGGATCAATATAAGTAGTATGGAAGGACTTGGTGCTAAATGTGACTATTATTATAACTATCATTTTGAACAAGCAAGTTTCTGTTTGTTGATGTGTTGTACCCCCCTGGTGGCGCCCCCTGGTGTCCAGGGTCCCGGAGGAGCCTGTGGGGGATCTGGGGAGCCCGTCAGCCACAGGGGAGAACCTGGGCCTCTTCCTGCTGAGGAAGGACAGCGAGAGGAGAGCCACTCTGCACAGGATCCTGACAGATGACATCACTCTCGTCCTCGCCAACATCCAGGACACGCTGCCCCTGGTAGGGCTGGGACACAACCCAGAGTGTGGAGTGTGTGCGACTGTCTGGGAGTCTGTGTGTGACTGTGTGTGTTGGTGTGTGTGTGTGTGTGTGTGTGTGTGTGTGAGACTGTCTGGGAGTCTGACTGAGTGTGACTGTGTGTGTTGGTGCGTGTGTTTGTGATAATGTGTGTTTGTGATAATGTGTGTTTGTGATAATGTGTGTTTGAGATAATGTGTGTATGTGCATTCCTTCCTATGGCCTCGCTTCTCTCAGAAGACAGAAGGGGGGTGTGTCACTGCAGAGCACATCTGCGATCTGATTGGCTGCTTGAGGGAGAACATCCGCTCCCCGGACAGGAAGTTGCTGACCAGCGGTCTCTTGAAGCTGCGCACCTCTCTTCTGGTCGCTGCAGTACCCCTCAACAGCCTGCAGGCGGTGCTGTTCAGCTTCCAGGATGCGGTAGGTCAGAGGGGACCCACAGGGGCTGAGGGGGGTTGTAAAGCAGGAAGTGTGTAGTAATGTAAGAAGTGTGTAGTAATGTATGAAGTGTGTAGTAATGTATTAATTCTAATGTCCGAAGTGTGTAGTAATGTATGAAGTGTGTAGTAATGTATGAAGTCTAATGTCGGAAGTCTGTAGTAATGTATGAAGTGTGTAGTAATGTCTGAAGTGCATAGTAATGTATGAAGTGTGTAGTAATGTATGAAGTCAAATGTATAAAGTGTGTAGTAATGTATGAAGTCTAATCTATGAAGTGCGTAGTAATGTATGAAGTTTAATGTTTGATTTGTGTGGTAAAGATGTATGATGTGTTTGGTAATGTGTGAAGTGTATGATAATGTATGAAGTCTATAAAACTCAGTGAAATTTATAATTACTGTAAACTAGGATAGTAAAACCATTCTGTGCATGTGTGTGTGTGTAGGTGAAGAAGGTTCTGAAACATCAGCAGGTGAAGCCTCACTGGATGTTTGCTCTGGATAACCTGCTGAGACAGGCAGTACAGGACGCCATCACAGTTCTGCTGCCAGGTAGGACTGTCTGTCTCAGGTGAGACCGCTCCTTCTCTGTCTGTCTGTCTCAGGTGAGACCGCTCCTTCTCTGTCTGTCTCAGGTGAGACCGCTCCTTCTCTGTCTGTCTGTCTCAGGTGAGACCGCTCCTTCTCTGTCTGTCTGTCTCAGGTGAGACCGCTCCTTCCCTGTCTGTCTGTCTCAGGTGAGACCGCTCCTTCTCTGTCTGTCTGTCTCAGGTGAGACCGCTCCTTCTCTGTCTGTCTGTCTCAGGTGAGACCGCTCCTTCTCTGTCTGTCTGTCTCAGGTGAGACCGCTCCTTCTCTCTCTGTCTGTCTCAGGTGAGACCGCTCCTTCTCTGTCTGTCTGTCTCAGGTGAGACCGCTCCTTCTCTGTCTGTCTGTCTCAGGTGAGACCGCTCCTTCTCTCTCTGTCTGTCTCAGGTGAGACCGCTCCTTCTCTGTATGTCTCCCCCTCTGTCTCCCCCTCTGTCTCCCTCTCTGTCTCCCCCTCTGTCTTCCTGTCACCCCTTCTCTTCCCCCTTTGTCCTCCCTCCCTCTCACTCCTCCATGTTTTCCAGAGCTCCGGCTCCAGCTGCAGTCGTCCTTTGAGGCGGAGGACAGTTCCTCTGAGATGGAGCAGGCAGATGATCCAGAGCCTCCTGATGTCTTTCCTCCAGACCTGCAGGGGGCACCAGAGGACGCCACAGCCAGCCTCTTCTCACCTGCCTCCCTCGCCCTCAGCAGCTTCTGCCCCCTCAGTCTGGAACTGAGAGAACTGAGACAGGAGACGAGGAGGTGCTGAAACATCGCCTGCTTCATCAGATCCGATATGCTCATTCAGTCATCGTTCATTCAGTCATCGTTCATTCAGTCATAGCTCATTCAGTCATCGTTCATTCAGTCATAGTTCATTCAGTCATCGTTCATTCAGTCATCGTTCATTCAGTCATCGTTCATTCAGTCATAGTTCATTCAGTCATAGTTCATTCAGTCATAGT
This sequence comes from Protosalanx chinensis, assembly GCA_030340685.1. NCBI lineage: Eukaryota > Metazoa > Chordata > Actinopteri > Osmeriformes > Salangidae > Protosalanx > Protosalanx chinensis. The sequence continues at coordinate 513,860 of CM059322.1, forward strand.
TCATTCAGTCATAGTTCATTCAGTCATAGTTCATTCAGTCATAGTTCATTCAGTCATCGTTCATTCAGTCATAGTTCATTCAGTAGTTTGGAAACATGTCACTATCAGGAAGTTGTCACTGACAACCAGTTATTCGAAACGTTATTTGAAAGGGCCTTTTTACTAATGTAATGATGGGGTTAGTGATGGTGTGAGGGGGTTAGTGATGGTGTGAGGGGGTTAGGGATGGTGTGAGGGGGTTAGTGATGGTGCGAGGGGGTTAGTGATGGTGCGAGGGGGTTAGTGATGGTGCCAGGGGGTTAGTGATGGTGCGAGGGGGTTAGTGATGGTGCCAGGGGGTTAGTGATGGTGCGAGGGGGTTAGTGATGGTGCGAGGGGGTTAGTGATGGTGCGAGGGGGTTAGTGATGGTGCGAGGGGGTTAGTGATGGTGCGAGGGGGTTAGTGATGGTGCGAGGGGGTTAGTGATGGTGCGAGGGGGTTAGTGATGGTGCGAGGGGGTTAGTGATGGTGCGAGGGGGTTAGTGATGGTGCGAGGGGGTTAGTGATGGTGCGAGGGGGTTAGTGATGGTGCGAGGGGGTGTGATTACTGATGAGGCTTGTGTTCTAGACTTCTGACTCAGCTGGAGCTGAAAGAGAGAGAGTACCAGGATCTGGTCAGCAAATCTGTCCACAGGAAGCAGGAAGAGGTCAACCTTCTCAGGCAGGCTGCAGACACCTCAGGTCCGTATCTTCAGTCACACTCGCTGTGACATCATCGCTGTGACATCATCGCTGGGCCAGGCTGTGTCCGTAGATCAGGGGTGTCTAACCCTGGTCTTAGAGAGCCGCTGTCCTGAAGGTTCTAGATGTTTCTCTGCTCTAACACACCTGATTCTAATGACTGGATCATTATGAGGCTTCTACAGAGCTTGATAATCACCCAGGAAGGTAGAGGGGTGTGGGGGGTTCAGAACTGGTTTTATTCGCCAAGTTGCACACAAATGTATTTTACTGTGGCAGGATGGTGCAAACAGTGAACTTATAGAACCAGTTTCCAAGCACCTTAACATGTTGTGTTTCCTGCAGAGAAACACTCTGTGCCACACAGCGCTGTAACAGATGACGACCAGGACCTGGTCACCTGGCTGAGAGCTGTTCCTGTGGACCAGGACACCATAGACAAGGTGGGGAGGGCACTGATAACACTGTGATAACACACTGATAACACTGTGATAACACACTAATAACACACTGATAACACTGTGATAACACACTGATAACACTGTGATAACACACTGATAACACTGTGATAACACACTGATAACACACTGATAACACTGTGATAACACACTGATAACACTGTGATAACACACTGATAACACACTGATAACACTGTGATAACACACTGATAACACTGTGATAACACACTGATAACACTGTGATAACACACTGATAACACTGTGATAACACACTGATAACACACTGATAACACTGTGATAACACACTGATAACACTGTGATAACACACTGATAACACTGTGATAACACACTGATAACACTGTGATAACACACTGATAACACGGTGATAACACACTGATAACACGGTGATAACACACTGATAACACGGTGATAACACACTGATAACACTGTGATAACACACTGATAACACACTGATGACACACTGATAACACTGATAACACTGTGATAACACACTGATAACACTGTGATAACACACTGATGACACTGTGATAACACACTGATAACACTGTGATAACACTGTGATAACACTGATAACACACTGATAACACACTGATAACACTGTGATAACACACTGATAACACTGTGATAACACACTGATAACACTGTGATAACACTGTGATAACACTGTGCTTGTCTGTCCAGCTGCTCTATCACAGGTTCAGCCTGGACTGTCTCCTGCTGATGGCCTCCAGAGAGGACCTGGTGTACTCTGGGATCAGGTGACATGCCCCACCAATCACCATGCTCGCACAGAACACAAACAGGAAGTCACTATTGGAATGCTAATTGCTGTGCGGGGGTGGTCTAAGGTGACTGTATGTCAAAGTGTTTGTGTGACTGTTTGTGTGGGTGACTGTGTGTGTGGGTTACTGTGTGGGTTACTGTGTCGGTGAGTGTGTGTGTGTGGGTTACTGTGTGGGTAAATGTGTGGGTAAATGTGTGTGTGGGTGAGTGTGTGTGTCTGGGTTACTGTGTGGGTAAGTGTGTGTGTGTGTGTGTGTGTGGGTTACTGTGTGGGTAAGTGTGTGTGTGTGTGTGTGTGTGTGTGGGGGTTACTGTGTGGGTGAGTGTGTGTGTTTCCAGGGTGCTGCTTGTGTTGTGACAGGTCTGTGTTGTTTCCAGAGGAGGGATGTTGTGTCGTATCTGGGCAGCCATCAATGCCAAGAGGAGGTCCCAGTCCAAGCTCCGCCCACCTCCTGAGAACAGTGTCCACTGATTGGTCACATGAAACACGTAACATAGGCCCATGAATGTACTAAGATGACAACGTTACATTTCAAGAGAGAAAAAAATCCCTGCTGTTGCTTGTAACATTCAGAGATTAGATATTTAACTTTTCTATACTGCTGACATTTTATACTGAAACTCTACCATTTGTATGTATTTACACATTATGTAAATAAACATGTTTCTTTATGGATGAAATATGTTTTGTTGACTCTACAGCTGTAAGGTTTCTGCAGTGAAGCACAGCAATGCTCTTTTAAAAGATGGCGTCTATCTAAGACCAGCACTTTTTACATGCTCACAGTGGAAGTGGACAGAGTTAACCTACTAACATTTAGTCTTAAAAAACCAATGTTACTAATGTTGTGTGTAGCTGACCTCTGATCCCCATGAGAAGGAAAGCCTGTATTATGACTCCTTGGAGAGTCATTCAAGGTGCTTGTCTGTATCTGATGGGAACAAAAGTAAAGAGGGTTTTTCATAGAATGTGGTGTGATGTTGAGAGGGGGAGAGAGAGAGAGATTGCGTCAGTGTGTGAGTGTTGTCAGCAGGAGGGTGTGCTTTTATGTTAGGGTTGGAAAGAGGCGAACAGAGAGAGAGAGAGAGACAGACAGGGAGAGAGAGAGACAGGAAAAGAGAGACAGACACAGAGAGAGACAGACAGTGAGAGAGACAGTGTGGTCTGCAGGACGTTGTGCTGTTATGTTAGGGTTAGAGAGAGAGAGAGACAGACAGGGAGAGAGAGACAGACACAGACAGACAGACAGTGTGGTCTGCAGGAGGGTGCGCTGCTATGTTAGGATTAGAGAGACAGACAGACAGACAGAGTCACAGACAGACAGAGTCACAGACAGACAGACAGTGTGGTCTGCAGGAGGGTGCGCTGCTATGTTAGGATTAGAGAGACAGACAGACAGAGTCACAGACAGACAGAGTCACAGACAGACAGACAGTGTGGTCTGCAGCAGGGTGCGCTGCTATGTTAGGATTAGAGAGACAGACAGACAGACAGAGTCACAGACAGACAGAGTCACAGACAGACAGACAGTGTGGTCTGCAGCAGGGTGCGCTGCAGTTCTGCCTGCATTCTTCTCATTCTCCCCTGACTGTTTTTCTACTGTTGATCACCTTGGAGACGGATAACTGGTTCTCCCTGTCATCCAGCTCATTCAGGATTACAGGAACGGCTACATTGGTGTCTCTCTCTCTTCTCCCCCTCCCCTCTCTCTGTTTATATTCCTGTGTGTGTCAGTGTGTGTGTCAGTGTGTGTGTCAGTGTGTGTGTCAGTGTGTGTGTGCGGTGCTCTCCTTCATGTTTTCCAATGTGTCATTATTACCCAGCATCCTTAGAGGCCACACATGAGATGTGTGTATGAAGTCAGATAGAGCAGCACTCTTGGTGTCATCTAGCTTAGCAGCCGGTAGGACTGAAGCTCACTAAGGAAGCTCGTCTCTGAGTTAAGGTCACTGCAGTTACTTCTGTTTTCCAGTTTGCTTGCTGAGGTAAATAACCTGCAGTTTCACGTGTGGCCAGCAGAGGGTGTGAACCCCTGCTTGGTGCCTTTCCCTGCCTTTCCCAACTGATTGTGGTCAGAATCAATCAAATTGGTCAGTTGGTCAGTTTGGTCAGAGTTGGTCTGGAGACCGCAGGTCTGACTAACAGCTTCAAACCCAGTTGTCTTTGCTGTTTGGTAAAGATCTGTCTGGGAAGTTGCTTTGGATGAAAATGTCTGGCTGTATACAGCAGCAGGTATGATGTGACTGGCTGTATGCAGCAGCAGATATGATGTGTCTGGCTGTATGCAGCAGCAGGTATGATGTGTCTGGCTGTATGCAGCAGCAGATATGATGTGTCTGGCTGTATGCAGCAGCAGATATGATGTGTCTGGCTGTATGCAGCAGCAGGTATGATGTGTCTGGCTGTATGCAGCAGCAGATATGATGTGTCTGGCTGTATGCAGCAGCAGGTATGATGTGTCTGGCTGTATGCAGCAGCAGGTATGATGTGTCTGGCTGTATGCAGCAGCAGATATGATGTGTCTGGCTGTATGCAGCAGCAGATATGATGTGTCTGGCTGTATGCAGCAGCAGATATGATGTGTCTGGCTGTATGCAGCAGCAGATATGATGTGTCTGGCTGTATGCAGCAGCAGATATGATGTGTCTGGCTGTATGCAGCAGCAGATATGATGTGTCTGGCTGTATGCAGCAGCAGATATGATGTGTCTGGCTGTATGCAGCAGCAGGTATGATGTGTCTGGCTGTATGCAGCAGCAGATATGATGTGTCTGGCTGTATGCAGCAGCAGGTATGATGTGTCTGGCTGTATGCAGCAGCAGGTATGATGTGTCTGGCTGTATGCAGCAGCAGGTATGATGTGTCTGGCTGTATGCAGCAGCAGGTATGATGTGTCTGGCTGTATGCAGCAGCAGGTATGATGTGTCTGGCTGTATGCAGCAGCAGATATGATGTGTCTGGCTGTATGCAGCAGCAGGTATGATGTGTCTGGCTGTATGCAGCAGCAGGTATGATGTGTCTGGCTGTATGCAGCAGCAGGTATGATGTGTCTGGCTGTATGCAGCAGCAGGTATGAGGTATTTGCAGTCCTGCTCTGCTCTGTTAGTCTGCTTCCCTCGCAGCTCATCACTTTACATTTCAGATTCGGCTGATGAGAGAATGGAAAATCTTACATTCTTACACTCTCTCTCTCTTTTTCCTTCTCTCCTTCTCCTTTCTACTCTCTCCCTCTCTATCGATATCTCTATCCCTCTCCCTTTCCCTACTCTCTCTCCCCACTCTCTCCCTCTCTCTCTCTCTGTCTCCCTCTCTCCTCTCTCTGTCTCTCTCTCTCTGTCTCCCTCTCTCCTCTCTCTGTCTCCCTCTCTCTGTCTCCCTCTCTCCTCTCTCTGTCTCCCTCTCTCTCTGTCTCCCTCTCTCCTCTCTCTCTCTCTCTCTCTCTCTCTCTCCCTCTCTCTCTCCCTCTCTCTCTCTCTGTCTCCCTCTCTCTCCTCTCTCTGTCTCCCTCTCTCTCTCTCTGTCTCCCTCTCTCCTCTCTGTCTCCCTCTCTCTGTCTCCCTCTCTCCTCTCCCTCTCTCCTCTCCCTCTCTCTCTCTCTCTCTCTCTCTGTCTCCCTCTCTCTCCTCTCTCTGTCTCCCTCTCTCTCTCTGTCTCCCTCTCTCTCTGTCTCCCTCTCTCTCTCTGTCTCCCTCTCTCTCTCTGTCTCCCTCTCTCTCTCTCTCTCTGTCTCCCTCTCTCTCTCTCTCTCAGTCTCCCTCTCTCTCCTCTCTCTGTCTCCCTCTCTCTCTCTCTCTGTCTCCCTCTCTCTCTCTGTCTCTCTCTCTCTCTCTCTCTGTCTCCCTCTCTCTCCTCTCTCTGTCTCCCTCTCTCTCTGTCTCCCTCTCTCTCTCTGTCTCTCTCTCTCTCTCTCTGTCTCCCTCTCGCTCTCTGTCTCCCTCTCTCTCTCTGTCTCCCTCTCTGTCTCCCTCTCTCTCTCTGTCTCCCTCCTTCTCTCTGTCTCCCTCTCTCTCTCCTCTCTCTGTCTCCCTCCTTCTCTCTGTCTCCCTCTCTCTCTCTCCTCTCTCTGTCTCCCTCTCTCTCTCTGTCTCCCTCTCTCTCTGTGTCTCCCTCTCTCTCTCTCTCTCTCCCTCGCTCTTCCACCACGTCTAAATATGTCTTTCCATCAGCTCAAACCCTAAAGCTTTAATCTCCTTCAGAACAAGAGCTCCCATTAGATCCTCCAGAGTCAGACAGCTACACAACTATAAATCTAATCTACAGTATATATAATATATATGTGTGTGTGACAAATGTGTCATATCTACAGACACCCCCGACACACACACACACACACACACACACTTCCTTTCAAGTGAGTGGTAGTTGTGGTTCTGCCAATTACCCAGAAGGCTTAGCGAATGATACTGCAGAGGAGTAGTAACTCGATGGAGGTATTATTTCAATCGTTCTTCTGGGTGAAGAGTGATGAGTCTGCTTTCATCAGATATCTTTCATCTTAGATCCAACCCCCCCCCCCCCCCCCCCCTCCTAAGACAGAGTCTGGGTTCATGTTTTCACTTCCTGTTGTGACTTTCACACAGTCATCAAAACATCCATCTGGTTACATTCAGTTAGTTCTTATGCATAGAGACAGAGAGATGCATTTCTGCATTAGAGAGCGACAGAGAGATGGACAGAGATAGAGACAAAGAGAGAGATACAGATAGACAGAGAGATGAACAGATAGAGAAAGAGACCAAGATGACAGAGACAGAGAGAAAGAGACAAAGAGAGAGAGACAAAGAAAGAGAGCGAGCGAGAGAGAGAAAGTCAGAGACAGAGAAAGAGACAGAGACAAAGAGAGACAGAGAGACAGTCCAGCAGCAGACAACAGTCCACAGCCTGTCTGTGGTCAGAGTTCAGGAACAGTCTTTATTCACCAGACAGGGTCTAAAGAGACCACAGGTCAGTGTGCAGGCTCAGTGTCTCCAGACCGGCTGTGTTTAAGTGATGTGGTCAGCGCAGCAGACGGCACGAGTCGCCTCTCATTACCGCTGACTGAAAACAACTCCTGGGTCTCTGTGTAAGAGGCTTGGATCTACTAACAGGATCCAACTTCTGTTTTCAGAGATAATTTACCTCAGATTAATTTAATGGGATTTTATTTTAATTTCGCTGCTGTTGCAGTACTTCGTGTTTTCATATTGTTATAGTTTGTCTTGTTTTTACACAACAGATTGGCCCTCTAGGGAGAAAGTCAAACTCAGCTTGACTTTATCCGAGTTGCTTTGATGCAGAGAGAGAGAAGGTAATGGTCAGAATATGAGATTTGGCCTTCAGAAGTCTACTCAACTGTCTTGTCACATCCATCTTCAAATAACACACAATGTTCTTCTGTGACTGTGAGTATGTTTGTTAGGTTGATGTAGGTCAGTGCAACACGACAACCACAGCGTATGTTGGATTGGATGTATACATTATGTATATGTACTGTATATATCACTCACCTTCACTACACTTCCTTCTCTTCCTCCCAGTTCTTTCTTTCCTCCTCCTCTTCATCTTCCTGTGTCTTCCTCAGTGGACTGGAGGTGGATGTAATCCACTGTTAGGGGCATTATAAGGGTCAGAGTTAGGGGGGCTGAGAGGGGGGGGGGATGGGGGGGGGATGGGGTGGGGGGTTGCTGTGAGGCCCAGCTACTCAGGGATTACTGTCTTCTCAGCACGCCAAGCCTCATGGCTGCTCGAGCCCACCCATCTCTGAAACACCCTTCTATACAGCCCCATAGTGTCACTGAAACACCCTTCTATACAGCCCCATAGTGTCACTGAAACACCCTTCTATACAGCCCCATAGTGTCACTGAAACACCCTTCTATACAGCCCCATAGTGTCACTGAAACACCCTTCTATACAGCCCCATAGTGTCACTGAAACACCCTTCTATACAGCCCCATAGTGCCACTGAAACACTCTTCTATACAGCCCCACAGTGTTACTGAAACACCCTTCTATACAGCCCCACAGTGTTACTGAAACACCCTTCTATACAGCCCCACAGTGTTACTGAAACACCCTTCTATACAGCCCCACAGTGTTACTGAAACACCCTTCTATACAGCCCCACAGTGTCACTGAAACACCCTTCTATACAGCCCCACAGTGTTACTGAAACACCCTTCTATACAGCCCCACAGTGTCACTGAAACACCCTTCTATACAGCCCCATAGTATCACTGAAACACCCTTCTATACAGCCCCATAGTGTCACTGAAACACCCTTCTATACAGCCCCACAGTGTTACTGAAACACCCTTCTATACAGCCCCATAGTGTCACTGAAACACCCTTCTATACAGCCCCATAGTGTCACTGAAACACCCTTCTATACAGCCCCATAGTGTCACTGAAACACCCTTCTATACAGCCCCATAGTGTTACTGAACGACTCTTCTCTCTATCCACTCCCATTGTGTGGGCTGAAACATTGTGGGCTTCTGGGGGTGGGGGACCTGCCTCACAGACCTGCCTCACAGACCTGCCTCACAGACCTGCCTCCAACCTACCTCACAGACCTGCCTCACAGACCTGCCTCACAGACCTGCCTCCAACCTACCTCACAGACCTGCCTCACAGACCTGCCTCACAGACCTGCCTCACAGACCTGCCTCCAACCTACCTCACAGACCTGCCTCACAGACCTGCCTCCAACCTACCTCACAGACCTGCCTCACAGACCTGCCTCACAGACCTGCCTCACAGAGCAGGAAAGCTTCCTCACAGACCTGGGGAACTACCTCACCAATCTGTCTCTCAAAACAGGGACCGTTTAGATGAATTCCTCCATCCATCTTTCCCTCTTTCTCTCCCTCTTTCCCTCCCTCATGCCCTCCCCCCCCCCCTCTATTTTCTGGTTGTCCCTCTTCCTGCATGGTTTGTTATGGTAATGAAAGGCCAGAGGGGGGAGAGAGGTGGAGGAGGGGTGGGGGGGAGAGAGAAAGAGGGGCTGTGGAGAGGGACAGGGGTGAAGGGTGAGAGGGAGCGGGTGAGGTGAAATGAAGCGTTGCACTCACAAACAGGGAATGCGCTGGAGCAGAAGCTATGTGTGTGTGTGTGTGTGTGTGTGTGTGTACGTGTGTGTGTGTGTGTGACCCCGAGGCTAACACGATGGAGAGAACCAGGTCCACGTGCTGTGGGAAAACCCTGTTGCCTATATACAGCCATGTGTGTGTGTGTGTTGTGTAGACAGCACGTTTGTTTTGTCATTACATCATCGTCTGCCTGGCGGTTTGTTGTTGAGCATGTGTGTGCCTCTCCTCGTGTAAAACAGCAGTCTCACTAACTCTCTCTCTCCATCCCCCCTCCTCGCACTCTCTCACTCTTTCACTCTCCATCTCCCCTCTCTGGTTCCCTCCCTCTCTTTATCTGACTGTGTTTGCTCAGAGCATCCTGTTTGCAAAGCCCAGTACAATAGACTGACACTTCACCACTGAGTCAAAGGTCATTCCAACTCTCTGTCCAATGGTGTTTGGTATTTTTGTGAACTAATCATATTCTGGACGTTTAAACATCCTAACTTGAATAATAGTCTTAATCGCGACAAACATGGCTACCCCACCATGACCCCATACTTCCTGTCTCCTACCCTAATACTTCCTGTCTCCTACCCTAATACTTCCTGTCTCCTACCCTACTACTTCCTGTCTCCTACCCTAGTACTTCCTGTCTCCTACCCAAATACTTCCTGTCTCCTACCCTAATACTTCCTGTCTCCTACCCTAATACTTCTTTTTTGATCCCTTAATACTTCCTGTCTCCTACCCTAGTACTTCCTGTCTCCCCCCCTAGTACTTCCTGTCCGTCCCCCAGTACTTCCTGTTCCCTCCCCTAGTACTTCCTGTTCCCTCCCCTAGTACTTCCTGTCTCCTACCCTAGTACTTCCTGTCTCCCCCCCTAGTACTTCCTGTCCGTCCCCCAGTACTTCCTGTTCCCTCCCCTAGTACTTCCTGTCTCCTCCCCTAGTACTTCCTGTTCCCTCCCCTAGTACTTCCTGTCTCCTCCCCTAGTACTTCCTGTTCCCTCCCCTAGTACTTCCTGTCTCCTCCCCTAGTACTTCCTGTTCCCTCCCCTAGTACTTCCTGTCTCCTCCCCTAGTACTTCCTGTTCCCTCCCCTAGTACTTCCTATCTCCTCCCCCAGTACTTCCTGTCTCCTCCCCCAGTACTTCCTGTCTCCTTCCCTAGTACTTCCTGTCTCCTCCCCTAGTACTTCCTGTCTCCTTCCCTAGTACTTCCTGTTCCCTCCCCTAGGACTTCCTGTCTCCTTCCCTAGTACTTCCTGTTCCCTCCCCCAGTACTTCCTGTCTCCTCCCCCAGTACTTCCTGTCTCCTTCCCTAGTACTTCCTGTCTCCTCCCCTAGTACTTCCTGTCTCCTTCCCTAGTACTTCCTGTTCCCTCCCCTAGTACTTCCTGTCTCCTCCCCCAATACTTCCTGTTCCCTCCCCTAGTACTTCCTGTCTCCTCCCCCAATACTTCCTATCTCCTCCCCCAGTACTTCCTATCTCCTCCCCCAGTACTTCCTGTCTCCTCCCCCAGTACTTCCTGTCTCCTCCCCTAGTACTTCCTGTCTCCTCCCCTAGTACTTCCTGTCTCCTCCCCTAGTACTTCCTGTCTCACCCCCTCTCCCTGGCTGTGCTTCACAGTAGAACATCAGTAGCTGTTTTAACGTCAGGTGGTGATAGGGTGTGTGAGTGCTGGTCCTCAGCAGCATGTCTGGTCCTCAGCAGCATGTCTGGTCCTCAGCAGCATGTCTGGTCCTCAGCAGCATGTCTGGTCCTCAGCAGCATGTCTGGTCCTCAGCAGCATGTCTGGTCCTCAGCAGCATGTCTGGTCCTCAGCAGCATGTCTGGTCCTCAGCAGCATGTCTGGTCCTCAGCAGCATGTCTGGTCCTCAGCAGCATGTCTGGTCCTCAGCAGCATGTCTGGTCCTCAGCAGCATGTCTGGTCCTCAGCAGCATGTCTGGTCCTCAGCAGCATGTCTGGTCCTCAGCAGCATGTCTGGTCCTCAGCAGCATGTCTGGTCCTCAGCAGCATGTCTGGTCCTCAGCAGCATGTCTGGTCCTCAGCAGCATGTCTGGTCCTCAGCAGCATGTCTGGTCCTCAGCAGCATGTCTGGTCCTCAGCAGCAGCAGACTCCCTCCATCCACCCTCCAGGAACATTCTGAACATTCCTGCTATTGTGTTTCCTGAAGGGAAGAGGGTGACCCTGGCCGCTCACAGCAGCCCCTCCTCCTCTGACCTCTGACCTCTGGGCTCCTGTGGTGTTGGCTGTTGGTTTTCTCCTCCCTTGCAGCCCTTCTGCTGTGTTACTGGGTGGAGCTCAAAGCTGGATGCTTTGTCCCTATCTGCTGTGGTGTTTTCAGCAGCAGCTGAGGACTGTGGGCTGGAGGCTGTGGACTGGAGGCTGTGGGATGGAGGCTGAGGACTGGAGGCTGTGGGGTGGAGGCTGAGAACTGGGGGCTGTGGGCTGGAGGCTGAGGGTTGGAGGCTGAAGGCTGTGGGCTGGAGGCTGTGGGCTGGAAGGCTGAAGGCTGTGGGCTGGAGGCTTCACTACCACAGACTGAACTTGAGCTTGGAGGCAGCTTAGTAACAGTAACATACAGTAACATACAGTAACATACAGTAACATACAGTAACATACAGTAACATACAGTAACATACAGTAACATACAGTAACATGTCCCTGAAAGGAATCATTCAGTACTATTCACAAGCCAGCAGCTCTTTCTGGGGTGAATCATTCTCAGAAGATGGGATATTAATTCTTAATTGCCTTTTGGTCTTCCTATAATTAGACATGGAAACCCCTGACAGAACATGTAATTTCAGTTCCATCAGTGGTAAGAGATGAGATTTACTGAAGGCCTTACAATACCTTAGCCTCTCTCCAGCCTCTCTCCAGCCTCTCTCCAGCCTCTTCTCCAGCCTCTCTGACTCTTTTATTCTTTGTCCTCTCCTCTCCTGTCCTTAAGAGATTGCCGTTCTTATAATCTACCAATCCTGCACACACACACACACACTCAAACACACACAGAGACACACACAAACACAAACTACTTGAGATCAACGTCCCATCCCCCCAGCCAGCCCCCCTGCCCCCTAGCCCCCCGCCCCCCTGCTGCAGTTGCACTGGCAGCTGGCTCTGAGGGGGGGGTTGGTAACATTGCTCAACAGCTGCACAAAGGGGCCTGACCCACCCCACCCACCCCCTCCCTGGCGGATGTAGTTAAGGGGGGGTCGGAGGTTAGGGGATCTCCCTCAAGTGTGCCGCATCACCCCTCATCCCCCCACACCAACCCCCCATAGCAGATGCCTTTACAGATCCACAGGTGTCAGAGAGGGAAGACCTCCTCTAGAAGCTGGTCCTCTCTACCTTATCTGTGTCTGAGGTCATGATCTGGTCCTTCAGTGTGTGACAGTGCAGTGATCTGTGTGTTCAGTGTGTGACAGTGCAGTGATCTGTGTGTTCAGTGTGTGACAGTGCAGTGATCTGTGTGTTCAGTGTGTGACAGTGCAGTGATCTGTGTGTTCAGTGTGTGACAGTGCAGGCAGCTGTGAGTGGACGGCGCTCCACCCAATCAGACGCTGTCTCCCTCCTGATCCCACAGAACTGTCAGCAGCTTTTAACCAACGTCTCATTACACATAGTTTGATGCCTTATCAAGGGGTCAAAGGTTAAGAGATCTGTGTCCAGGAGTTGTGTCGGGGGAGGGGGGGTTAACATGCTCACTAATCTCTGTGATTCCTCCAAGATATATTGTTTGAGACATTGAATTGGTGATAGCTCGATGGGATACGTTTTTGGGATCTCATGTTGAGCCTACGCCTCGTTTTAATAAATAAAGAAATAGTTGACGGTTAGTCTCCCGTGAGAAGTTCCTGCGGGTCTGACTCAGCTTCCCAAACTGGAAGTGACAACACCTCGATATACTAGGACTTCCCTTCAGCCGCCCTCTCAAATAAAACCATCTTAGAGACTAAAAAACGAAACAAACGTCCCATTAAGGAAGAAAAACCTCAGTTCTGTTGTCAGACTTATCCGCACTGTGGACTTTTCTCAGTGAATTGTTCATTTCTAACGGATGAGTCCATTCAGATCAGAGGTAAATTCTTCACTTAGTGTCGGAGAAAGCTTTTTATTTTATTTTATCTAATCCGTTTAATATATCCATGGTTTTAACACGCTTAAATTGTATTTTAGTTGGAATATTTGTGTTGATATGAACCCAGTTTGAAGACAGGTTGAATCTGTACCATTTCATGCACCCCTCTCTGATTGTGGACCCTTCCAGTCCGTCCAGCCTGGGACCTTCAGCACGAGCAGAGCGGCTCTGAGCACGAGCGCACGGTGATCAGCTGTGAGTCTCTAGATCTGCTCTCTCTCTCTCTCTCCGGTCTACCGGGAACTCTTACCGGTGCAGTAGCTGTCTCTGTTCCCTACAAACAGATCGATCTATTCAGCGCGTGCTTTACTCGTTTCTTCTGTAAAGTACGGAGGGGCTCGCGGCTCTACGGAGTTGGGAGCAGCGCGCGCTGCTGTTCACCGGGAGGGACTCAGCCCTGCTCCCCTCCTCTATGCTCTGCACCGCCTGGGGAATGAGAGGAAGAGCAGGAAAAGAGCTTGATTAAATGAGCAAAATGGAAAACAAAAATGTGGAGGAACAGGAGCTGGGAGGAGCAACATGTAAGTTCTTTAGTGTTTATTTGATGAGGATAAATAGATTTATATTCCTGATGAAGGTTGTTGGTTTGTATCGAGGCAGCATGCGGACCTGTTGTTGATTCAGATTTCAGACACGTCGCTGCTGCCTCACATCTTCCTCCTGCGGGGGATCATTAGAGACAGGGACACACTGACCCTCCTATGGAGAGAGTGGAGGAATTCCAAACCAATCTCTCAGTCAGATGTGTCTGGTCACCCTGAATACCCTGCTGTTCATTCCGGGCTGCAGATAACCTGCATGGGCAATCAGGCAGATGTTCAATTTATTCCCAGTAACCCTTCGCACTCAGGCTTAAACCCAGCAGCTTTACATTAATGTAGGGCAGCATAGCTTACAGGAACTCGTTTACAAAGATCAGACATTATTATACTGGTGTTCAGTTAATTCTAATCCCTTTGACAACAAAGGAGCTGTATGATGTCGTTTCGACCATCCAGTTGTGTAGGATCTTCTGAACGGTGCGCGCTCACCGTGTTCCCCTACCATGGCGCGAGCGTGCACCGGAGTGTGAACACGAGGAGAACACAGACTGCTCGTGATGAGGTCATTGCTCCCTTCTCCCCCCCACCTCCCCCGCGTGTTTACGTTATGTGGTCACTAGTCAGGCATGCGCTCTCCTAACCGCTGATTGGAGACACCGACCAACCCGACGTGACAGTGGACGTCAGGCAGTGTAGCGCGAGTCCTCACACTTCTCTTTCCCGAGTGGGGAGGGGGGGGGGGGACCTTTGACTCCTGTGGGGAGGCTGTTACCGTGGTTCCCAGTGAGGTGAAAACGTGGCGTGATCTTCTTTCCTGCTGTGTGGGAGTGGGAGGAATGTGTGGGGGGCTGGGAGAGGTGTCTGTGTGTGTGTGTGTTTGAGACTTGCAGCGTTGGAGGTGTGTGTGTGTGGTATGTGTGGTGTGTGTGTGTTTAGGAACTGCTAGGTTGGAGGTGTGTGTGAGAGTATGCCTGTTAGAGGTGTGTATGTGTGTGTGTGTCAGGTTGCTGTGTTGTTTTGGCCCTGACCTAGACTGGAGGTACGTTGCTCCATGCTGCTGGTAGGAACCCTGAATAAACCTTCTTCTCACCCCTTCATGGTCTCTGGAGCAGTCTCCTGGAGGTCTGTCTCTGGAGCAGTCTCCTGGAGGTCTGTCTCTGGAGCAGTCTCCTGGAGGTCTGTCTCTGGAGCAGTCTCCTGGAGGTCTGTCTCTGGAGCAGTCTCCTGGAGGTCTGTCTCTGGACCAGTCTCCTGGAGGTCTGTCTCTGGACCAGTCTCCTGGAGGTCTGTCTCTGGACCAGTCTCCTGGAGGTCTGTCTCTGGACCAGTCTCCTGGAGGTCTGTCTCTGGATCAGTCTCCTGGAGGTCTGTCTCTGGATCAGTCTCCTGGAGGTCGGTCTCTGGACCAGTCTCCTGGAGGTCTGTCTCTGGATCAGTCTCCTGGAGGTCTGTCTCTGGATCAGTCTCCTGGAGGTCTGTCTCTGGATCAGTCTCCTGGAGAAGCTTGATCGATGACAGCCGCCCTCCACACACACACACACACACACACACACACACACACAGGCTCCCTGGGGTTGTTGTTTGATGCGTGTTGTGCTGTGTCTGAAGCAGTCATATGCAGCCTTGCTGATGTCATCCAGCCCACCTCCTCCACCCTGGGCTGGGAGAAGCAGAAGCTGTATCAGCCTGGTTCTTCCTGAGAACCAGAGCAGCAGCCAGCACAATGAGAGGGCTCATGTAGCCTCTCTGACTGACAGACCCTGTCCTCTGTCAGACCTCAGGCATGTCGAACTGCATATTTGTGAAGCCTGACTGACTGGTGTGGTTTTTGGGGGATGGAGGGGAGAGGGAGGGAGGATTAGGCTGGTAGTTGTGTGTGTGTGTCTGTGTGTGTGTGTCTTACATTCCCTAACAAAGATGCTACTGTATCTGATGGGTCTCGGGATGGGGGGGGGGGACAGTGTTCGGGTAGGAAGGGATTTATATTTAGTGATTTATCAGACGCTCTTATCCAGAGTGACTTACAGCAAGTACAGGGACATTCACCCTGAGGCAAGTAGGGTGAAGTGCCTTGCCCAAGGACACAACGTCATGTAGCCACAGCCGGGAATCAAACTCACAACTTTTGGATTACTAGCCCAATGCCTTAACCGCTGAGCACATGACTCCCCTGTGGTGATGTGTAACCTTCCTTCACTTCTCAACAGGACAGCCTGTTGCTGACAAATGCCAGACTTGTTGTCAAGAGTTTGGTTCTGGTTCTGAAAGGAACTCTGACCTCTTTCTAAGAGCCAGTCTGTGGTGAGAGCCAGAGAACCCTGGGCAGATTAGTGCTCGTAACTCCACAGCTGATCTGCATGGTGAATGAGCCCTCCTGCGCTGTGGAAATATCACTCTGTTGTGAAACTGTCATTGATTAGCCTCCCTGTTCCACGTCATCATCCAGGCATGATGTCTGGAAGCGCTGCAGGCAAACTGTTTGAATACTGATACTGAGTTACACACGTGTGTAGTCATATTA